>OZ023266.1:16095764-16272889 GCA_964006375.1 Tillus elongatus
TTTTAGTGAATTTTCTTAGAAAAAATTCACTAATGAGGAGATCTCGACTTTTGAATTTTGAAAAAATTTCTTCAAATGAGCGCGATCTAGGACCCCTAGAACCCATATCCGGGGTCAGTTTCAATTTTTATATGTTTATATATATATATATATATATATATATATATATATATATTATATATATATATATATATATATATATATATATATATATATATATATATTTATATATATATATATATATATATATATATATATATATATATATATATATATATATATATATATATATATATATATATATATTTATATATATATATATATATATGTATCACACCGATAACTCAAAAAATAATGGGCCGATTTTGATAAAATTTGGCATGTACCTTTCTTTTGTAAATGGCTTGGATGAGTTCGTTATCCAGGAAAATCGGACGAGGTTTTCCGGGAAAATTTTGAGTTTTCATTCGAAAAAAATTCTTATCTCAAAAAGTAATAAGCCGATTTTAATAAAATTTGGCATGTACCTTTCTTTTGTAAATGGCTTTGACAAGTTTGTTAGTCAAGAAAATCGGACGAGGTTTTCCGGGAAAATTTTGAGTTTTCATTCGAAAAAAATTCTTATCTCAAAAAGTAATAAGCCGATTTTAATAAAATTTGGCATGTACCTTTCTATTGTAAATGGCTTTGACAAGTTTGTTAGTCAAGAAAATCGGACGAGGTTTTCCGGGAAAATTTTGAGTTTTCATTCGAAAAAAATTTTTATCTCAAAGAATAATAGGCAGATTTCCATAAAATTTGGCATGTACCTTCCTTTTGTAAATGACTTTGACAAGTTCATTAATCAAAAAAATCGGACGAGGTTTTCCGGAAAAATTTTGAGTTTTAATTTGAAAAAAAATTTTATCTTGAAAAATAAGAAATCTATTATAACCAAATTTGGTAGGTAGGTTTACGATATAAAAAGTAAACTATACACCAAAATTTAGATTTCTATGTTACAAGAAAAAAAAGTTATAATAAAATATTTTGTGCCAGATCATTTCTATGAAAATTCACTACCATAACGCACTTGCTGCGTCCAGGCTTTTTTAATATCATATCTTTGGTTCCGTCACGTTATAAAATGTATTAAAAATGTTCAGGACGCAGCAATTTTAGCAGTCAATTTTCATAAGAATTATACACTATTAGTAAGGTATGTTATTAAAACTAATTCTTTAAATTTAAATGGATCTTGAAGATTGGTTTTAGAGCTCCGAGTAAGCGATTACTTTAAGGAATTTCTATTTTTTTATAGAGCTAGAAAATTTAAAGTTGGTACATATCTGCAAGTACAGCAGGTCGCTTTAAAAAATTGTGTTACAAATTTCATTAAAGTTACAAAGTTTTCGAGAAAAAAAAATATTTACAAGGGGGAATGTGCCTGCCAAATTGTCAATATAGTAGGTATTTTTTCTGATTAATTACTTGGATGGTTTTGTTTGAGTCAACCCAATCGAATTAGTTTTTGCAAACAAAACAACAAAAAAGGTTTTTCAAAACAACTTAGCTATTCGCGGAGCTCATTATGTTATTTTTCTTTAATTTAGTTGCCACGCTGCGTTTACATAGGTTTTACTATGGCTCAAGATTGAAGATTATAGCTTATCTGGAAATGGAGAAATCGGATTTGAAATATTTGTACGAAAATTCTCTACCACAAGGTACTTGCTGTACCCAGACCATTTTCATCACTTATTTATCGTTGATGTATCCATACTTCTTTTACATGATGAAATATTGTAGCCCTCTATGTGAGACTGACAAACAAGGCAACCCCAAATTCGTTTTTGGGAAACTATTTTAAACAAACGAAATCAGGTAACAATTTAAACATAGATTGAAAATCTTGGTTCGCGGCTCCGTCGAGTGGGTTCTCCTCCCCCTTTTACACGCCTACAACCACCCTAAATGCTTAAACAAGAACAATATAAACAAGAAAAATTTCTTGGGAACAACCCCCAAGAAAGCTGCGAAACCTGCGGTTAATAAGGGTTATGAGCTGAGTAAACAGGATTCTAAGGAAGTATAGCTGTGAAATGAGTAAAAGGCAGCTTATAAAAGTTAAACTAAGCTGATTTTCTAACTTTCCGCTCAAATTTCCTGTTTATTTTCTTCTCCCCCACAGCACCCCTATTCACTCCTGGTCCCGTAACTTTATTAGGGGCTGTTTGCAAGACATTTTTCTTGCGGTATGTGCATCCAGAAAGGGTTCTAAGCATGTTTCTGAATTTCTTTCCTAAAAGTCCCCCGTGTGCTGAACTGCAAATTTACCGAAAATTTAATTTTTATTTACGAAAGGAATGTACCTGCCAAATTATAAACCTGGCAGGTATTTTCCTCATTAATCGCTTGGATGATCCGTTTTAGTCAACTCAATCATACCAGTTTCTGCAAACAATATAACAAAAAATGCTTTTTAAAAGACATTTGTAGCCATCTTTCAAATCTACTATCCACGCTGCCTTTATATGGGTTTTGCTATGTATCAAAACTGAATATTCTAGTTTAATGGGAAATTGAGTTATTACTATTTGAAATATTTTTACAAAAATTCGCTATCATAACGCACTTTCTGTATCCATACTTTTTGAAAATGAAATATATTTAAACGTTACAAAATTTTTAAATCAATATTTTAATAATTTACACTGAACATCTCGTTATATAATTTAAACTACTTTATGATATTATGTAGTTTCGTTTACTTCAAATTTTCCATACACTGCATAAAGAGTAAAGACTAAGAGTTAAAAAAAACCATAAGTACCTACCTATGTATTATACTTATATTAGTTTGAGGTACGTAGGTTTGTTGTTCTTCGCGATTTTTTGGCTGCGGATAATCATCCATTAGCCTATTGTCCGAGTTAATTTTCCGGTCGAGCGTTAGGTCATGCACTTCCGTATTTTTCTATAAAATATTTCATCGTGGCTCCAACCATTATGTCGTTTTAATTATTATTACTATCATTTTTAATAGAATTAGGCTAAGTACAACAATATTCTTACCATTTAACATATTCTTTTTTTTCTTTTTTTTTTCTTTTTTCTGTCTAAATGGTCTTTTTTCCTTTTTTCAGTTTTTTTAATATTTTTTGAATTTTAAGTTTTTTGTTTATTTAAAGTTTTTTTTTTCAGTTTTTTTTTGTTCAGTTTTTTTTAATTCAATCAGTAGGGAATACACGGGGATAGGAATCGCCTAGGAACCCTTCATGGCTCACAAAACACACACATGCCTCACCCAAAGGCTGCCATCCCTTGCCCACCGACGTGCCATTGGTGACCTCACTTTCTCTTTTATAGATATCTGCACGGGCACTGCTCAGAGGAGCTTTCTTCCATAGTTCCTCCACCTAATGCCCCCAACAGATCTACCAGGGGAACAGAGCGAATGCACCCTTTTACTGTCCAGATCACCAAACATAGAACATATTGTTATGCCCGCTCTTTTGTCCCGAGGACTTCCAAGTTGTGGAATTCCTTGCCGGCACATGTTTTTCCTTCTCCACCGAACCTCCAAACCTTCAAGTCCAGAATTAACAAGTTGCCTCTTTTCTCCTTGTCGACACCCACGGTAGGATAGTATTTAGGATATAAGCCCTCGTGGTGTGTTGTTGAGCTATACAAAAAAAGGAGCACAATCACCTTTTTTGTACCAAATTAAATTTTGTTATGAATTGTTAAATAAAAACAGTAAATTGTCACGGCCTACTGAGTTCTTTTTAAATAAAAATATATGCATACCCCCTGTATCTACGCCATTGACAAGCACTTAATTTTTTCTTGAGAATATCAGCCTTTGAATACTAAGTAGAATCCTATAATAATATCAATATCTTTTTGAACGGCGCTTTTGCACAATAAGAAAATTATTACTATTTTTTTATTTTGTAAATGTAACGTCTTACGATATATGTTTAGATAAACTTTTACTGATAAAAAAATGATATTCTATTTGATGGTAAAGTCCTGCTGCAAACAACTGGCTCACCCTGTATATTATTTTGTTATTTAATCAGTACCTTTTATTAGTATATCTTGTCATGTCGCTCGTGCTGCTTAAAACAATCCAGTCTTCATAGCACCCTCAATAATACAACACCTTGTGTATTTACACAAGCTTTGCGTATTACAGTTTACAACACGATCATTCCATAAGTTAATATAACTTATATTTCGTAATCGTAAACTGATTTTGCAACTATAAAACTATAAACAGTTCTCGTTGTAATTTATCAACCTGAATAAGATTTTGATGTGAATGAAATACAGAGCCATCTGCGATTTTGCTGTCAAGCTCTGAAATCAATTATTCAGAAGTCTAAATGTTTGAAAACTTTAATTAAAACTCCTTATATTAATTAGTGCATTTCTGGAATTTTCATTTCATTTTCCTCATAAGTACATCAGTTGAATTCGCGTTTGTAAACAGCGGACTCATAATTCTTAGCAAAAACATTTTGCACCTAAATTAACACGATATTCTCACCTACCTCCTCTTATATAACTGGAGGGAAAAATCAGCTTTGCTTACAAAATGGTCATTATTATATGCATTACATTGAAATTGTCTTACTTTTTGCTAAGTGAACTTAATATTGTCTTTCCTTCGTATTTTCCCAAATTTCATTTTATTATTTCCTTCTTTCATACTTTTTAATGAATTTTCTTTAAAAAAAAACGACTTTAAATTATGCAAAAATTTCTTTAAACCAGTGCGAACTAGGTATCCTAGAACCCATATCCGGGGTCAGTTTCAATATATATATATATATATATATATATATATATATATATATATATATATATATATATATATATATATATATATATATATATATCTTCTTCTTTGGATACCATCTCCACTAATGGAGGTTAGCGACTACAACAGCAAACTCCTCTCTATCCTCCGCCGCTTTCATAAAGTCCTTAAAGCCCAGACCTGTCCAATATCTTTTTAGCCATGATAGTTTCTTTCTGCCTACACTTCTTTTCTCCTCTCGTTGACCTTTAATTATGAGCTGGGGGATATAATATTTGCGATTTCACAATAAGTGGCCCAGATATGCTGTCTTCCTCCGCTTGACAACCTGGAGAAGCTCTCTATCTCTGTTCACTCTGCGTAACACCTCTTCATTTCGCACTCTTGCTGTCCACGGTATTTTGGATATGCGCCGATAGACCCACATCTCGAAAGCTTCCAGTTTATTCATGCTCGTTATTTTTAAGGTCCATGTCTCTACTCCATACATAAGAACTGACCATATGTAGCATTTTGCTAACCTTAACCTTAGGTTTATGTCGAGATGCGAATCGCAAAGAAGACTTCGTATTTTTGTAAAGTTGCATTTGGCTTGTGCAATTCTAGAATTTATTTCTTGTTCTAGGTTTAATTGGCTGTCTATCCCGCATCCCAAGTATTTATAATGGTAGACCTGTTATAATATGTTATTACTGATAATGAAGGGTATAGGTATATTCTGTCTCCTCTGCATTACCATTATTTTCGTTTTCCTCTCGTTGATCCGCATTCCAAATTCCGAACATGTCTCATTTAGCTGATCTAGAATATTTTGTAAGCCGGTATCCGTATCTCCCATTAATACGGTGTCGTCGGCGTATCTAATAGTGTTTATCTGAACGCCATTTACTTTTATACCTTCATTAACTTTCTCAGGAGCCTTTTTGAACAGAAGCTCAGAATACATATTAAACAACATGGGTGACAATACGCATCCCTGTCTTACTCCTTTCCTAATATTTATGCTGTTAGAAGTATCGCCCTCTATTCGAATTTTGGCCACTTGGTCACGGTATAAGTTTTTGATTAATGTCAAGCTCTTGCCATCTAGACCTATATTTCGTAAGGCATCTATCAATTTGGTACTTAATAATAAATGTTTAATAAGTTATTGTAACAAAAATGTTATCTGATTTTCGTGAAAAAAATTTGTTTGCAAATTTTCATGAAGATTTTTTTTTCGTTTTGTGGAAAAGCTTTTTGTGAATAATTATATCTTCGCAGGTGGGTAAATAGTTTAAAGCATTTCGTTGGCCAGGAAAATGGGACCAGTTTTTTCGGGAATATCATAAGTTTATTTTCGGAACATTTTACTACTTCTTCAAGTAATAAAGTTATTTTGATAAAATATGGTACATTGTTTCTACTATAATGGTAATAACAAATTTGATGCCTATTTAAAAAAAAAGACATTTGCTGTTTAAAATTATTTTAATGAAAATTCACTACCATAACGCCCTTGCTGCGTCCAGACCTTTTATATTAAATTACAGATCTGGTAAAGCATTCTACGGGTCCTTTCTCGCTCTTAAGTGAAAAAATTTAAAGTCTTACGATCGTAACTTTTTCAAAAGGTGAATGTTTCCTAAGAAAATGCGCTAATGTGAAAATATTCAATACACAGTCTAGCGTAGTTGAAAATAACCATAATGAAAAACTTTCTGCGAAAAGAATTTTTTCAGTAATAAAAAAACTAGTCTAAGTATAATAATAGGGGCTGAAATGCGTCATTTATAGTTGACTGTTGAATCATATTTTACGGTGGATGTTCTCCAACAAACCATTATATCTAAGTCCAAATCAGATTCTACTTCAGAGACGGTAAACGTACCGCCAACGCAGATGTTCAGGAGAATGGATTAGTATGCAAGTGTTTATTTAAGCTTTAATATTTACATATTTGAGGAATAATTTCACAGGCTCCGTACAGCTTGAGTAAGGAGATAAGTAGCTCAGCAATGCTATATATGTATATAAATATATATATATATATATATATATATATATATATATATATATATATATATATATATATATATATATATATATATATGGAGGCGTTTTATAATGGAACAGGAATAGTTTTACACATGTTATACTTAAAATACACTAATAGACAAACTCCAGCATTATGACCGTTAATGAACCTAACTATCGGTGAATACACTGCATTCAAACAGACCAAAATAATAAGTATTAGAACTGCCATTACAAACGGAGACTATATGTGTAGGTGGTGCACTCAAGAAACTTTAGTAAATATAGAACCTCAAAAAACATTTTCTTTTTAAATAAAAATCTGAGGTAAAATGCTAAACCAGAATTTTCAAACAAATTCACAAATATACCGACAAGAAGGGGGCAAGCAAATAGATATTAACAAACACTGTGTACATAAGCCTATGTATAGCACTAAGACCCATTGAATTGAAGTTAAAAATATGAACAGACTATACGTATACTACTGCAAAAACTTAAAAAAGTGCGAATAAAGAACAGTGTAGCCGTCAACAAGGAAATAAATAGGCAAAGAAAACTGTGAATAATAGGTTAAGGATTTGTTAAATAACAGTTTTTGTTAGTGATAAGACGCTAATGTGTTTGAAATTTATATATATATATATATATATATATATATATATATATATATATATATATATATATATATATATATATATATATATATATATCTGTGAATCTAATATCTGTGAATGGGAGTGTAAAAATACTACAAGGTAACCAAGGTATTGCACAATACAAATAAAGAAAAGTCTGAAATTTAGGCAAGGAGGTGTCCAGAGAAAAATTTTGATAGCAAGGGTGGTAGTCGTGTAAAAATAAAAATAATAACAACTAAGGATTTTTCGATAAGATTTGGAAGCAAAAGCAGCATTTTGAAAATCTTCAAGACAAAATTACAAAGAATAGAAGTTAAAAATATCAGCAGGTGGACAATCAAGTGCCTCCAAAAATACCACAAAGTGAGTTTTTCTAAGATAAATATTAAAATACTTACATTTTCAAGCAAAGTAAAAAAACTGCGTGGTAGATACACATCAATAAAGCCACATTCAAGTTGATCAGTCTAAATAATAATATTAAAATAAGGCATTGAAATACTATTCAATATTATACACAAAAAAAGAGTTATTGATCAATAAAATCTCATTTATAAAAATATAATAAACAATATATCAAATAACTAAACTATTTTTATACACATTAGAAAATCAAACTTATCAATGAGCGCACTAAACGTGAGACCTTTCAGAATACAATATATAAAATATAATAAACAAATAATATAAACATTGTTAAAACCTTACTTATCAATTGGCGCCCAACGTGGGGCTAATTGATAAGTTGGGTTTTCTAATGTGTATTAAAATATGTTAGTTATTTTATATATTGTTTATTATATTTTTTTGTACCTAAAGTACTTACACATATCTCTACCAAACTATAATTTTCTAGCTCCATATAAAATTGAAATTTATGCAAATAGTCGCTAACTGGGACCTCTAAAACCGGTTTCCCAAGTCCTTTTAAATTTAAAGAATACTTTTAATAATATACCTTACTAATAGTGAACAATTCTTCTGAAAATTCACTATTACAATGCACTTGATGCATCCCAAACGTTTTAATTGTGGCCTGAGTGATATTGAAGTCGACTTGGAGAGTGAAAACAGCGATTGTGAGCTAGAAATAATAGAAAATGAAGACGACATTGTTACAATAGAAAATAGAGACAATAGTGCTTCTTCTTCTGAAACTTGGGCGATATTCGATGTAAGTTTGGAGGGAAGTCATTTATATTAGTAGACTAAGGCTAATGTGAAATGGAATAAGTAACCATTTCCTTCAACTCGTTGCAAAATGAGAATATTATAAGACAAAAAGCGGGACTAAATCAGTATAGCGGCAACATATCCCCAGAACTGGATGCACTTGAACTGTTTTTGACTGATAAAATACTGGAAATTATTGTTTTATACACTAACAACAAAGCAGAGCAGTGACTTTGTAATTGATGCCAAAACTATGGGGTTTAAGTTAAGCCGTTTTTGCTTTAACTGCTGCATTAGAACCCAACAAATAAGGCATCATTGGAATGATAATTGTGTACACTTTGAAATAATGTACGACTCGACCCCACCTCCCATTTGAAATTTTAAGGGTGCATTTGTTTTCCGCTAGGGGTTGGAAGGGGTAGGTTGGAAAATATGCTTAAAATGTGCCCCCTAAAAATAAAAAATCACGTTTCCGAGCGTTTTTCCCCAAATTCATAAAAAAAAGCTGAATGCATACTTTTTGTTGGACCCTGTATATATATATATATATATATATATATATATATATATATATATATATATATATATATATATATATATATATATATATATATAGAGAGAGAGAGAGAGAGAGAGAAAGACAGTGGCGCATTGAAAACGAAACAGAACGATTTGCGTCCAGAGAGATTTTCTTTTTAAGAAACGCTGAAACACGTCAATTTTAATATTGAGGGGGGCATGTTTTGACATAAAACTCAACTTTGTCACATCAACCCCTTAAGGGTGGTAATAACAAAACTTATATTTTAAATAGGGAACATGAGTCGAGTGTTACAGCATTTGAAAGCTCTTTCTTTTCTGAATTCAGAACACTAATTTTTTGGAAGTTTTATCAACTCGTTTAAAAATTATTCACAGTTGAAGATGCAAAAACGCATTTCACTCATTCCGATAAGAAATGTGCTGATAGTCAATGTTTTGTTGGTTTGTGAACAAAAAATTGCCTTTTAGAAAATTTCTTAACGGAATGAGAGAAATGCGGTTTATTATTTCAGTTTATCGATCGGTTTGATACTTGATAGTACTACCGAAAATTAAATTCACACTGGTGTATTCTGTAGAAGAAAGAGTTGAAATAATTACTCTTTTTTTTTCAAAAACGATGACTGTGCCAACCGTACAGCAAATTTGTTTAATGAACGACATCCGAACAGACATGTTAACAGAAAATACATTTTGGAGTTAGTTGCAAAGTTTCGACAAAGTGGTTCAGTAGCCAACAAAAAACGGGATCCTGAACGTGAATTTCCGGTTAGAAATAAGACTACTGAGATTGAAGTTTTAGGACAAATTGCTGCAGACCAAACTTTGAGCACGAGAAAATTGGCCACTTTTTCAAACATCAAAAAAAGAACAATGAGCAAATATTGAAGCATCATAAATTTCACCCGTATAAAATTCATCTCTTACAACAACTGAATGAAGCTGATTTTGATCGGCGGCTGGAGTTTTGTGAAGTTATGACTGCACGAATAGCTGATAACGGGAACTTTTTGTTCAATATCTGTTTTTCAGACGAGTGTACGTTTTTATTAAACTCTACAGTCAATCGTCATAATTGTCATTATTGGGCTGATAATAATCCAAAAAATTTTCACGAAGTCCACACTCAAACTCCACAGAAATTGAATGTCTGGACTGGCATTTTTGGAGACCGTTTAATCGGACCAATTTTTCTTGATGGCAATTTGAGTGGCGAAAAGTATTTCGAATTACTAGAAGATATCGTTTGCCCTCTACTAATTGACATTGTTGAAAATGATGATAGTTATCAAGAAAATCAATTAGTGTTTCAACAAGATGGAGCTCCTCCGCATTATTCACAACGTGTTAGGAAGTTTGTGAACAGAGAGTTTCCAGATCAATGGAAGGTAGAGGTGCTATTGAGGGACCCCCTAGATCACCGGATTTAACTCCTTGAGACTTCTTTCTATGGGGCCATTTAAATTGTAGAATTTTCGCAACAGAATCGGAGTCTCTGGTAGAATTACGACGACGCATTGTTGAATAATGCCGTCTAGTAACTCCACAAATGCTCCAGAATGTCAGAGCTCGTTTTGAATAAAATTTGTACTTTTGTATGGAAGCTGGTGGTCAACAATTTGAACACCTACGTAACTGAATAAACATTTTTGAATGTTTGGTTTTGTTTTTTAGTTGTTTTTTTTAACGAGAAATTTACTATAGTTGTCAAGTAGAAATGTCAAAATTTGCTATAGTAATTCAAGATTGAATTTTATGTCATAATCAGACCGTAGATGAAGAAGAAAATACTAAAATAGAGGTTGAAAGACGCAGAGTTAGTGGAAGTATTGGTGAGAAGGAGATATCCTTATTAAGTTGAAATTTTAAGAAAATTGATAGTGATAGTTCCAGAGAACTCTTGGCAATTAATTAGGCATATCTGTAACAAAATTGTGTTTATTGCGTATACAAGCAAGAGCTTATTTGTACGACACATTGTACCATTGTAGACAAAATATACTATACTACTATACTATTTCTTATCACAATGAATGAAATACGTTCTTGCAACTCCAACAGTGAATAATTTTTAAACGAGTTGATAAAACTTCCAAAAAAATTTATGTGCTGAATTCAGAAAAAAAAGAGCTTTCAAATGATGTAACACTGGACCCATGTTCCCTATTTAAAATATAAGGGGGGTTGTTAGCACCACCCTTAAGTGATTGATGTGACAAAGTGACGGGTTTCAGCGTTTCTTAAAATAAAAATTTATCTGGACGCAAATCGGTCTGTTTCCTTTTCAATGACCCAGCCTGTATATATATATATATATATATATATATATATATATATATATATATATATATATATATATATATATATATATATATATATATATATATATATATATATATATATATATATATATATATATATATATATATATATATATATATAAACACAGATCTCCTCATTAGTGAATTTCTCGTTTCACGAAAAATTCGCTACAAATCGTAGGTTTTCGGCATCAAAGAAAACGTTCAATATCAATCAAACACTATCAGCTTTCAAGCGCTTAAGCCACTCACAGACTTATAAATATTTCTATTGCTTTGAAGTCAAGACATCGCTTTATTGATATTGGCATGAAGCATTTAAAGTTCTCTAATATTTTCGAAGCCGGCCCGCTTCACCTTACGTCTTACGTTCTATCAGCATTTAAGAGAGACATAAAAAAGATGATAACTGGCAGGAAAGTCACCAGCTACTTTCATATTTATGTCCAAAGTCGTTCAGCGTATTTTATTGGGCTGTAATGATACAAAGTGTTCACTTTTGGGTGGTACTAAACACATGAAATATTCATATTTAGATAGAAGGCTATGAAGTGGACTAATCGTGTCATATATCTGTCAAATAAGAGCAATTATTTGGAGAACAATCGACACGTCATACTTTTTTATACAACATTTTGTGCTCGCCTCTTCTGATGGCTGATAAAATTCTAAACAAGAAGTGATCTATAAAGATCGAAGGGCAATAATAAGTTAACAGCTACAGAAACAGCGTAGCTTGAGGATGAATGTTAACTCACGTTCAATTTACTGCTCCCACTAACTTCCAAACTACTTTGCAAAAAGTAACTTCACGCGTTATATCTGTATTTACCAATGGTTATCGTAATAATGGGTGGGCCATTTAAGATTTGGAATTTGAAGCGGCTATAAAAAAACTAATTAATAGTTTTTCAAAGTTATGAGTTTATTAGAAAAACTGAACCTTTCCATTTAGGACTAGAAGACAACATTATTCAAATGACTGCCACAGCTAGCCTTACAATAGCCCATTCGATCAGTCCAATTTTTCAGTACATTTTCGATTGTTTGGGCCTCTATTTCGTCAATGGCAACTTCGATTTCATGTTTCAAGTCGTCAATCGCTGTATGGTTAGCGTAACACTTGTCCTTACCGGCTCCCCACAATAAAAGGTCAAGCGGAGTCAAATCGCGGCTTCGAGGTGGCCAATTGTCATCAGCATTTCGGCTGATTATGCGACTTTCGAAAACAGTGCGCAAAAGATCATTAGTTACGTTGGCTGTGTGGCACGTTGCGCCGTCCTGTTGAAACCAAATGTCGTCTATGTCATACTCTTCAATTTTAGGAAACAAAGAATCTTTTAGATTGGCGCGGTATCGATTGCCCGATTGCCATCCACCGTAACGGCGTTTCCTTGCTCATTAAAAAATATGGCCCAATAATGCCGCCAGACCAAAATCCGCCCCAGGCGGTCAATCGTTGTGGATGCATCGCTTTGTCCACGATGAGGTGTGGATTTTCTGAGCCCAAGATACGACAATTTTGCTTATTGACGTATCCTCCGAGGTGGAAATGAGCTTCATCTGAAAAGATGATTTTTTGGTAAAACTGCTCATCTTCGATCAAGCGGTCTTAGGCCCATTGAGCAAACCCAAAACGCGTCGGATGGCCATGCGGCTTCAGATCTTGCACTAATTGAACTTTGTACGCATTCATACCGCGATCATTATGCAACATTCTTCTCAAAGAAGTGCGTGAAATGTTCAATTCTTGAGAACGCTGACGCATTGATGATTTTTCACGCACACTCTGAGCAACAGCAGCGATGTTTTCGGTTGAGCGCACTGGACAAGTACGTACACGGGTTGTTTTATTAAACAACGATCCAGTTTCACGAACCCGCTTCACAAATTGATCCACAAACTGCGTTTTTGGCACATCCTTTTTTGTCAGATTTTTTCGTAAATTTCTTACAGTTTGAGTAGAAGACTCGCCACTTTGGAAATAAGTTTTGAATCTTTTCCAACTTTGTTCAAGCGAAAAGCGACCCATTTCATAAATGTCAAACATAAAACTAACTTTCTGTCACATCGGAAATGTCATCAAACCTTCCAACCTCAAAATAACTATAGTTTCAATTCCAAACGTTAGATGGCCCACCCATTATAACACTAATTAAAATTCAATGTTTTTTTAGCGGTAAAACATAAACCTAAATAAAATCGAGGGGCCAAAGTGTTATGTTACAATCTCATATGAATTAGGATTTTTTGTGCGAGAACATGTTTTATGTCACTCATGTTGCAGAGCCTCATGTTAATAAAAGGTCAAGTTGAAAAAAAGCATAAAGATGTACTAAAACTATGAAGTGACTGTGGAAGAAAGTGCGTGTTATATTCTTTATTTATTTCGAGGGTCTCTTAACCAACGCAGTTTCACACTATTTCTTAGAATTATAAGGAGACATACATCAAACAATGCTCTATTGTACTCAATATCTCCGCGCTTAAATCTTTCGACAATGTTTCTTTTAAAAGAATATTCCAGAAATGTATTACGATAGTACTATAATGGCGAGTTTTTATTAAATTCTTTTATTTTGATATTTCATTCTCCGTCAATTATTTGAAGACTGTAATGGGCATTGAAGTTTTCTCAACTATTTTCTAGAGTCAGCAAAATGATACGGTAGCTGAAAAGTCGACCGTAACAACCAATATGGTGATAATCTGCTTCCTTGTCGTACGCTTTTACTTATAAAAACATCAACTTTACAATCATATACTCCAATGTGTAATACAGCAATTTGAATATAGAGCCTATCTGCATTACGAGCAGAGATTTTAGAGCGTTTGATGTGGATGGGTTTGTGGAGGATTTGCGTGCATCAAATATGGAATGTATGTATTATATCACAGATATAGATGAAAAAGTCGCTATTTTTATTCATACGCTGTGCGATTTATACGACAAACATGCACCTATCAGAACATACAGAGTAACCAAGCCTTACAGCCCTTGGATCTCAGATAACACCCGCCTACTGATGAAATTTAGAGACAGAGCAAAGGCAAGGTTTAGAAAAGATCCGTGTCAAGCGACCTGGGACGATTATAAGGGATTGCGGAATGCGGCAACTGTAACAGTCAAAACGGAGAAGAAAGCCTACCTATCCGAAAATTTTAAATCTGGGGATATAAAGACTGTTTACAAAGAACTGGAACATCTAAATATAGGCACCAAGAGAAAGACAACATTACCTGAAGCTCTCAGGGATCCCCATAAAGTCGCTGATCACTTTATGAACAATAGCTTAAGTCAGGATCCTATGGGAAGCAGCATCAATGGGTCTGCATTTTTCGGGGCGATTAGTGGTGGGGAAGGATTTCAGTTTTGTTTGGTCGATGATCCGACGGTGCTCCGGCACATAAATGCGATCAAGACCAATGCAACAGGACGTGATGGATTGAGCATTACTATGATTAAGCTTTGTAGCAGGTATATAGTTGGCTTCATAACACACATAATCAACTCGTGTATTGTGGAAGGCTATTTTCCAAAAATCTGGAAATGTGCTATCGGGCTGCCGTTTCCGAAGGTGGCGGATCCTACGGAGCTGAATCAACTGCGGATAATCAGTATATTGCCCATATTATCAAAGTTGCTGGAAAGGGTGCTGGACTCGCAGCTTAGGACTTACTTGAGTGATAAGAACATCTTATCTGACTTTCAGTCTGGATTCCGGGCTAATCATAGCTGTGCCACTGCACTGCTAAGGGTTACAGATGACATTTTGCGGGCCACGGACCAGGGTATGCTGACACTACTGGTGCTGTTGGACTTTCCAAGGCCTTCGACACCATAAATCATAATATATTGCTGAAAATATTGAGAGCGGTTGGGATGGGCTCGGAAGCTCTGGCGTTGATCAGAAATTACTTGAGAGAACGCCACCTTATTGTGAGAGTTGGCAGCTGCGAGTCGGATGCTCGTCTTGTGGAGTGTGGTGTGCCGCAGGGCTCGGTCCTTGGGCCCCTGCTTTTCGCTATTTTCGTAAATCATTTCCCTAGGGTCATTCAGTATTCTAAAGTACAGATGTACGCTGACGACATTCAGATATACATTTCCTTCAATGCCGCGGAGCTTTCGGATGCACTGGGAAAGGTGAATTCCGATCTGGATTCATTGTACAAAGTGTCCAAAGACCAATCGCTGTGTCTAAATGCGAAGAAGTCGGCTGCTATTTTGTTTGGGAGTCAGATTCTTGTAGAGCGCTTAAAGGTAAATGTGAGGGTCATGATCAATGGGGAGCCTCTGGAGCTTTTTGATGAGGTGCGAAACTTGGGTGTGATAATGGATAACAAGTTTAGATATAAGCGGCATGTTGGTGCCTGCCTTCAGCGAGCCTACAACAACCTGCGTCTGCTGTACCCGCAAAGGACTTATCTTCCGACTGGTGTTAAGCTAATGCTTGGGAATACCTTAGTCCTCTCGCAGTTTGCCTATTGCTCGGAATTATATTCGCCATGCTTGGATGGTTGCGATTATAATCGGATACAGAGACTGCAAAATTCCTGTCTGAGGTTCGCGTATGGTATTCGAAAATTCGAACATATCTCGCATAAACTAAATGAAGCGAAGTGGCTTAATATGCGTAATCGTTTCACTCTGAGAGCAGCAACATTGTTCCATTCTATTATTGTGTCTAGAGTCCCAACATACTTGTATAGAAAGGTAACGCACAGAACTGATGTTCATAGCATTAACATACGGTCGAAGGGCTTAATTTCACCACCTAAGTACAGGCTAACACTGTTTAAACGGTCTTTTACCTATCAGATATACGCTATATACAATGGTCTTGATGAGAGTGTTAAGAGCTGTTCTGTGCGTTCCTTCAAAAAGAAACTGTTGCTGATTATGCGTGATGTTTAAGCAGGTTGCCGGGCTAGCTGTTGACTACCAGTTTTGCATATGGGCGTAAGTGGGAGAGCAGGGGATGATTATACATCCGTCTGAACTTCGCCCAATTCACACAGTTTCTTATTATTTTTCTTTTAATTATGTACATGGAACTGTGTTTTTGTAAACAACGTTGTATTGTTGTATTTTTTTTGTTCTTTTTAATTGTGCACTTGAGTATTGTATTATCTACTGTGTGAATAAAGGCTATTTTATTATTATTATTATTATTATATTGCATCAATTGAACCTAATCCAAACCAATTCAGCTCTCTTGATCATATGAAATTATATTTTCCAGTCTACATTATTAAATGCTTTCTTCAGGCCTATGGATGACGATACATAAACCAAAATACAACGGAGGTGGATCTAGTCCATTGCCTTATAAACCAACGAACAAAGAAAAGACTACAATTTAGTTTTTTTATTGTTAAAGTCGGTCTATTTCCGCGACCAAAGCCAATCACTGACGCTACGGAGTAATTTCGCCTCACTCTTCTAGAAAGTTTACCAAACATCTACCTTTTTGTGAGGGAAGAAAGATACGTTTAATGAGCCAAACATCGCATAGTTAACACAACCGACGGTTTTACGGTCACTCAAAAGTGGGAAACATGCAGACATTCAACTCGCCCAAGCAGCACAATGCCACAATCTCGGTTGATGTTCATTGTATAGTATCTACTGAAAAAGTAAAATATGCCGCTAGTGGGAGTCGAACCCAGGACCCAAAATTAAATTAAGGTATTAGAAAAAAGTTTAACTTAGTACATCTGCGTTAGTTTAATGGGATATGAAAAACCTAAAAAAAACATGTATCTTGTAAAATCGCCTTTTAAGCAATCTGTTAGGCCACTTTATATTTATCCGTCATTTCAAAGTTTTAATTTTGTTTCCAACAAATTGAAAAGTTTTAAGGGAAGCTTCATCTTTTTCGAGGGGTTTTGCTCATTTTAATTTACCTACCATCTTGATTTAGCTCTCGCTGGCAAGTGTAAAACTCCAGCTAAGTTTACCGATAGTTAAGTTTAGTAAGTACCTAAGCATTGTTCTGTTTAACTGTGAATGGAGTTTGGAAGATAAATAGATCTTGTATAGATTTCTAGTTTCCTCTTGATTAAGCAAAGCATTGTAGTATGACGGAAAGTACTTATCTGAAGTTACAGAATGTTGCATTGAACCGGAGGCCATAGGAAATATCATAGAACGAGGTGGATCGTAGAACATCACTTCGTATTGAGCTTAAGAGTGGACACTTTGAACGATTTATGTAGTTTGTTGTGGCTAGATGCATTCTCACCACAATTAGAACCGTAGACCGGTTTCGCTCTAATTAGTGCTCGTCAGTATGGCATACTAATTGCAGCGAAAATACACCTATAAAGTAATACGGCTAAGATAGCCAGCCTTGCAAAACTAACTGAGATGTAGGATACGAAACACGTGCCGCCAAATCGTTACTTTATTCGTTGTATTTTCGCAGCAATTAGTATGCCGTACTGACAAGCTTTAATTAGAGCAAAACCGGTCTACGGTTCTAATTATGGTAAGAATGCATCTAGCCTTACATACTTTGTCCCTATGTTAGCGTAGAAATGGGCCAGGGCTGACAATTTACTAAATTGTTAGTTGGTTGTATACAGTCTCTATTTTTTAACATTCTGTGTTATTTGGAGCTGCCATGACAACATACTACTTGGTTCCGCAACGAGATGGCGGCACGTATTTCGTGTCTTACATCTCACTTAGTTTTAGTTCGTTGTGGTTGTTAGATTTTTTTTAACGAATGTCAGATTATAAGGTACCTACTCCTACGCCATGATTACAACTTATCCCTGTCGACAACAAGACATAATTCACTAAGTGAAGGTTGGAACCTGTGATGAGCACTTATAGGTACACTTGGAAAAATCCAATCACCACAACACATCTTTTAAGGGACTAACGATCGTTTCGCTAACAACGTTAGCTTCATCGGAGGATGAAAACATTCTGCATTACTACGCTTTGAGTACAGATATTGCATTTCCAAATCCAACCATTTCTGTTTAGCAAAATTTTTAACTTTTTCACTCACTTTTGTGTTACTAGAGATTTTAATATTTAAACTAATGAAATTAGGAAAGCTTGATACCTGTTTGCAAGATTTTAGAAAGGCGATATCTGCACCCAAAAACCTAATTTTAGTATATTGATTGTTGTTGCCCTTACTTGGTGAAACTTGTCCATACTACATACAGACTTGTAGACTACTTCTCTGGCTTCACTGTTAGTTTTCGTTGGTGAAGGACGTAGCCAGCGCGTAAGCTAACTGGAGCAAGTGGCCCTATGAATTCTGGATGTTCTTCAACGTTTCTGTGACTATAGTTTCGCTGCTTGACAGCATTCTCTGAGAATGCTAGCTATTTAGTATATTATGATTGTAACATCCAATGAAACAATATGAAAGTGATATGTAAACTGCATGTAGATTGTAGAGATTGTATGTATTACCTAGTGAACTCTATACAGAATTCACTGGTAGGTATTACAAGAAATATACCTACCTCAAACTAATACAGTAAGTACTCATAATATCTAGATAGGTACTACAAAGTACACACATCCCTAGTTAAAATTATATAAACAATGTTTAGGTTAAATTATTAAAATTTTTAAATCAAAATTTTGTAATATTTATATTTATTTCATTTTCAAAAAGTATGGATACAGCAATAGCAATAGTAAATAAGTGTTAAGTTTAAGTGCGTTATGCTGGCAAATTGTGATAACCCAATTTTCCATTAAACTAGAATCTTCAGTATTGATACATAGTAAAACTTATATAAAAGCAGCGTGTATACTAAATTTAAAAAATAACACAATCAGCTTCACAGATAATTACAAATTTGTCTTAAAAAACATTTTTTGTTATTTTGGTTGCAGAATCTGGTTCGACTGAGTTGATTAAAACCGACCATTCAAGCGATTGATATGGAAAAATAATTACCTGCCACATATACTTTCATAGATGCATTCCGTTTGTAAATAAAAATTAAATTTTCGGTACATTTGCAGATTAGCACATGGGGAGTGTTTAGAAAAATCTTTTCAGAAATATGCTTAGGAACCCCTTTTAGATGCCCAAACTACAAGACGAATTTCTTGCAAACAATCCGCAAGAAAGTTACGGGACCAAGAGTGAATAGGGGTGCTGGGCGGAGAAGAATATAAAAAGGGAATGTGAGCGGAAAGTGTAAAAGAAACAGCTTATTTGGACTTACTTAAGCTGTCTTTGTTCCATTTTGCAGTTATACCTTTTTAAAATCCTGTTTGCCGCGCGCAGAACCTCTGTATTCACCGCAGGTCCCGTAACTTCCTTAGGGGTTGTTCCCAAGGAAATTTTCGGGTTTCCATTGTCTTTCTTTATGCATTAAGGGTAATTGTAGCCATGCAGAAGGGGAAGGAGAACCCCTACGACGAGGCAGCGAACCATGGTTTTCAATTTATGTTTAAACTGTTATCTCATTTCATTTTTTAAGGATTTTTCCAAAAATGATTTGGAGGTTGCCTTGTTGTCAGTCTTATATAGTAAGCTGCAATATTTTATCATTTTCAAAACTTATGGATACAGCAACCGTAAATAAGTTTTCGAAGGGGTCTGGGTGCAGCAAGTATGTTATGGTAGACAATTTTCGTAAAAATATTTCAAATCTAATAACTCAATAAATTTCCCATTCAGCTAGAATATTCAATCTTGAACCATAGTAAAACCTATGTAAACGCATCGTGGGTATTAAATTTAAAAAATAACATAATGAGCTTCGCGGATAACTACAAATTTGTTTTAAAATTTGTTGTTTGTTATTTGCAAAAACTGGATGGGTTGACTACAACAGAATCATCCAAGCAATTAATAAGGAAAAATACCTGACATATTTATAATTTGACAGGTACATTCCCTTTGTAAATATTTTTTTTCTGAAAAACTTTTCTAACTCTAATGAAATGTTTAACACAATTTCTTTAAGGACACCTGTAGCACTTATATATTATATCTAAGACCAAATTTTAATTTTTTAGCTCCATATATAATATACTTTTTTTTAAATAATCGCTAACTCCATTTAAATTTAAAGGGTTAGTTTTAATGATATATGTTACTAATAGTGTACAATTCCTATGAAAATTCACTACTGTACGGTCATGATCTTTTTATTAGTGACCTCTTCAAACGAAATTGGTGAAAAGCTTTTGTGCAGTTAATTTATCAAACTAACAATTTATTAACTATAAAAATAATACTTAAAACTTCTGATAATGTACAGCAATGTTTTCTACCAAAAATATTGATTGTTTGACAAATCAGATATGCTGGAACACTAGAAAAAGCATCAATGTTGCTGTTTTTGCCCCAGTATTTTATTATGCATACAATTTAATTTAATAAAGTATAAAGTATTAAGGAAGCTATTATCAAATCATTAGGCGTATCAGCTTAACTGTATCAGGCTAACCCCTCGTAAAAACTCCGTGTTTATGAAGCCTTACTAAACCAAGCTTTTACTGCCATTGACCTCATAAAAATGATGAGCAAAATGACGAACGAGATGACACAAGCTGTCTAATATTGATATGCGCCTTGTGAACTCAAATAATCATAAAAATAAACAATTCACTTGAATGAAAAGATTATTGGATCATAAAACGTGCAAAAATTTTCCCACAACAAACACTAAATTAACAAGAGGGTAAAGTAAATGAAGGAGTTGTATGTCCATAAATTTTTTATAACCATGTTATTTTTGCGGTGATGCATTTTTTAATAGACTTACAAGGTTGCCAACCTAATGATATCGAGTAAAGGATCAAGGACCCGTTGGACGTATCCAATTTAGATGAAAAATCTATAGCAGAAAAAGATTAATTCAACTTGGTCTTGCGAAGGTTACAATTTTACGATCAAATCAGATATAGTAGATACAGTGGTAAAGTAAATTCATATGTGTAGCCCTCTAGATCGTGTAGATTGATTCACATAATAAAATTTATTTGACACTGTGCTTTCATGATAAGGTAAATAACTTAATATAATTTAGGAGAGTGTTTAATCGCAAAGCGCTCGTACTTGTCAACAGCGATAATTAATTGTCGATTGTTAAGCGTCAATATAAATTCAAAGTCATTGTCCTAGAATTGACATCAATTTTTAGCGAATTTTCCTGAAAAAACCTAATGAGCAAATTTCGACTTTTTAATTTTGGAAAACTTCTTCAAATGAGCGCAAACGAGGGCCCCTAGAACCCATATTTTAACTGAATATTTTTCTTGTACGTAACTTTGCACAATATATATTAGTTTTTCATTTTCTGATGACGCTAACTTTGTTAGTGAAACGATCGTCAGGTCTTTAAAAAGATATATTGCGGTGATTTAGGTTCTCCACGTCTACTTATCAGTGCTCAGCACAGATTCCAATCTTCAGTAAGATTTATTACTTCTCGAGTGGAAACAAAATTCAATTTTGTCGTTATGTTTAGTTTTTCTGTTAAATTGTCTTCTACATCTGGTGGTAAGCCGGTTGTGCTACCACGTTTTTCTGGTGAATTTTCGTGGAAACAATTCACTAATGCAGAGATTCCGGCTTTTGAATTTTGAAAAAAATTATTCCAATGCGCGCGAACTATGACCTCTAGAATCCATATCCGGGGTTAATTTCAACTAAATATGGAGAGAGAGCCTCGGTGGTTCAGTAGTAAGAACGGGTGCCTCTTTTTTTTCAACAACAAACCACGGGGGCTCACAACTTAAATACTATCGTACCGTGGGTGTCGACAAGGAGGAAAGAGGCAACTTGTTAATTCTGGAATTGAAGGTTTGGAAGTTCGAAGGAGAAGGAAAAACATGTGCCGGCAAGGAATTCTATAAATTGGAAGTCCTCGGGACAAAAGAGCGGGCATAACAAGATGTTCTATGTCTAGTGACCTGGACAGTAAAAGGGTGCATTACCTCTGTTCCCCTGGTAGATCTGTTGGGGGCAGCAGGTGGAGGAACTATAGAAGTAAGCTCCTCTGAGTAGTGCCAGTGCAGATATCTATACAAGAGAGAGAGAGAGAGAGAGAGAGAGAGAGAGAAATCACCAACGGCACGTCGGTGAGCAAGGGATGGCAGCCTGAGGTTTGGGTCACCGATTAGACCTATAGCTCTGAACCGAATGGTACTGGGTACGATCCCAGGGTTCTCCTTTTGTGTGTACTCTTTCAGTACACACTGTAACATAAACCGAGACTGTGGTATTGTATTTGAGCAAGTTGAATGTCTGCACGTTCCGCCCTTTGAAGGGGGCGTAAAGCGG
Organism: Tillus elongatus; assembly: GCA_964006375.1. Taxonomy (NCBI): domain Eukaryota; kingdom Metazoa; phylum Arthropoda; class Insecta; order Coleoptera; family Cleridae; genus Tillus; species Tillus elongatus. The sequence continues at coordinate 16,118,548 of OZ023266.1, forward strand.
TCACTCCCGTGCCTGAGCGATGTTGGGCACGGTGAAGATCCATACCCTCCCTACAGAAACGCAGGGGTTCGGCAAAATTTCCACGATAGTGAGGTCAAACTGCTCTCTGCCATCGGTGATTTGCCATAATCGCGGAAATAGGCCGAGGTTAAAGAAGTAAAAGACACATATGTCTGACGAAAAACCTTTTTCCCAGAAATAACACTTATGACCTTTTAGGCGCCGACCACAGAATTGTTATTAGAACTAAAATGCTTCTACTTGAAACCGCTGTTTCGTAAAATTGAGTTCCGAAATTTATACATTACTTATTTTACTAGTGTAAATATTAATCTCTAATAAAATTTTAATCCTGGAAGGCAATTAGGTGATTATTTAACAATATTTTGTGTATTTTACACAGGTAATAAATTTTAAGGAGAAAGTGAATTACAGCTAATGAGCCACTGCAAGCTTCAGGGCGGAAATTACTTCTTTACCCTGATAATTCAACAACCCTTGTGTAATCTATTATTACTGGAGTACATTCCACTACCAAAGGAGGTTACTTACATGTTAAGCTCTTATAAATCTTCCTGTTTTATGATGTTGGTATGTGCGAATACTTAAATCACCGACTTTGCATCATGAATAAGACAAATGGGGCTCACGTGGTATAGCGCTGACCCTTTGACCAATATAATTTTTACTGGTATTATAAAACTGACTACAAAATACAATGTCCTTTTCCTAGAAAGGATACTTCATAACGACACGTCGTCTTTTTAATTACAGATAATTTAAACTAAACACTGGGGGATCTGTCTGTATATCTTTGTAGAGGACGTTCTTTGCGATTCATTGTCAACGTATACAGGGTGTGTCAATTAAAATTTCCCACCTGGAAAATATCGGAATAAAAAAAAAAGAGGAGACTCGGCGACTTTATTTTCAACGGTAGGTTAGGTTAGGTTTGATTGTGAGTAGGCCATACCGGTCCCTCCACCGCGACCATAACGTCTATTGTGGCTCACGCCTAATAGTATATATTTCGCCCAACAAAGTCAGCCTCCTGCAGAGGTCGATAATCTTTGTGGGCGAAAGTTGATCCAGATCCTCCGGAGCAAGCTTTATCTTGCCAAAAAGCAGGTATCTAGTCCGGTCCGCTGCCGGACAGGAACACAGTACGTGCTCTGCTATCTCGTCACTCTCCATACACAGCCGGCACTCGATCTCCTGACCGACTCCAATACGGTGCATGTGTTGATGCAAGCGGCAGTGTCCTGTATACAGGCCGACTAGAAGTTTTTTAGCCCTTGGCTCAGACAGGCCATTTATGAAGGCCTTAGAGTGAGCTAATCCTGGAAGATTTTACCAATACTGGATTGTCATTCTTTCTGTCCAGGTCTTTAAGTTGCGTTTTGCTGTGCATTATGTTATCCTCAGCACCGGTTCTGGTCCGACAAAGTCTCTCTGGGCACCACTCCTGGCAAGCGCGTCGGCCACAACATTGCCATCATGGTCCGAGTGACCCGGTATCCAGACCAGCGACACCTCATTACAGCTGCCTAGTTCGTTAAGGGCAGATTTACAACTCCATACCGTTTTTTAATTACACCGGTAGGAACCAAGAGTCTTCATTGCAGCTTGGCTATTTGCATATATCTTTATCGATTTGTGTGTGCACTGGTTTTTTATACTTTCCCTTGCACACATCTCGATGGTATACACTTCTGCCTGGTGTATGGTTGCTTACTTGCCGATGCTAGCTGATAGTCTAGCATCGGTGCTGCCTCCATATGCGCCGGCTCCTACTCCCATATTGGTTTTGGAGCCGTCAGAGTACCAGCAGAGATGGGCTCCCAATAGAGTCGTTTGATTTCGCTCCCAGTCCTCCCTTTCCGGGAGGACGGTTTTGAACGACAGATCTCTACGGATCCTTGTAGGCATCAAGTCTGAGATCATTCCCAGAATCCCGTGACCCTCAATGTCATCTACGGTCCGGACCCTCCCAGACTGATTTCCTTCGGCTACTGTCGGCCGTTTGTTTTAGTGTGTACGTTGTCCACCTCGCCACCCTCTCCACCCATATGTAAAGAGGTGGAATATTAAGGAGGACCTCCAGAGCGACTGATGGTGCGGTGCTTATCGCTCCCGTTATCATCAGACAAGCTTGTCTCTGTAGATGAGCCAGTTTGGCCCTCACGATACCACTATGTGCCTTAGGCCACCAAACTATGGCTCTATATGTTATCATTGGTCTGATAACCACTACATAGAGCGAGTACATCTGTTGGGGGTTTGTTCCCTAGTTATTTCCACAGATTCTCCGGCATGTCCAGGGGGACAGTTTAGCCCTGCGGATTACATTCTCTAACTGTATGTCCCAGTTGAGCTTTCTATCTAGGGTGGCCCTCAAATATTTTGCTTGTTCCGAAAATGGAATCGTTTCCCCCATAAGAATAGGTGGTTTTAAATTGTCCAGCCTTCTTCTTCTGGTAAATGGAACAATGATCGTTTTGCGGGGGTTCACAGACATCTGTTCGCTCCGGCACCAATCATTCACCACATTTAGTGTCTCCTGAAGAGTACTTGCTAGTTCCTCCTCATATTTGCCCCTAACCATTATGACTAGATCATCAGCATACGCCTGGACCTCAACCTCCCACAGTCCGAGAATAGCCAGCAAATCGTCCACAAATAAAGACCACAGCAGGGGGGATAGAACTCCCCCCCTGCGGGCAACCCCTCGCAGCCCTGAAGCCGACCACCTCCCCCTGCAGCAAGGTAATAACGGTCCGATTGTAGAGCATTCTTCCGATCCAGCCACAAATGGTAGGTTCCACCCCTCTAGCGATAGTGGCTTCGTAGAGGGAGATAGGTAAGCCATTGTTGAATGCTCCTTCAATGTCGAGAAATGCAGCCACCGCCACCTCCCCGTTATCCAGGGGTTGTGCGATCTTCTCGACGAGGTTATTGAGTGCTAACTCAGTAGATTTGCCAGTTTGTTAGGCATACTGGTGGGTATTAAGGGTATTAAGGGTATCAACGGTAACATATCATGGCGTAAGTTTTGGTGTCTTGTAACCAACCGGTTAGACAGTGCGTAAAGTGCACTTAAATTGTAAATGGCACCCTATGTTGAGTGACACCTCATTTGAAGGCTTTTTCAATTCTGCTCACCACAACATACCACGTTGGAAATTTTGGTTTGGATATGGCAATAAAATCACAATTAAAGAATAAGACAAAATATAAATTAATGAAAGAATGTTATTTAATTAAATGTTCATATTGCTTTCCCTCCACTTCCATATAATAATAAAATCTTTTCTCCACTTCCGAACGAATATTTCGGAGAATATCGGGCGTTATCTGACGACATTCTTCGACAATTCGCCGACAAAACTCCTTGACTGTGTTTGTTGGTGCTGCATAAATTTTTGACTTCAAGTGTTGTAACATGTCACACGTGTTACCACCCTTTTCCAAACTATAAGGTTTCTGAATAAGTCTCACTAATGACGTCAGAGTCATCGACGCGCCATACCCAGTTCGTAGTCAGTCGCTCTACCGTATTATGACTCAGTGAGACCGAATCCGCAAACGCAACAGCTCGATTGATTGAATATATTTCAAGATAATAAACCTTTAAGAGACGTTCTAAACACGAGACACGTTCTCTTCTTACTTAAAAGTCAACCTCAGAACATGCCATCATGTAATTAATTGATCAAAGAAAGCAGCATGTCTAAATAGGTAGGTTAGGGTTAGGTTTGTATGTGAGTGGGCCATGTCCGTCCCTCCACCGCGACCATAAGGTCTATTGTGGCTCACGCCTAATGTCTATATTTCGCCCAACAAATCCAGCCTCCTACAGAGGTCGATAATCTTTGTGGGCGAATGTTGATCCAGATCCTCTGGAGCAAGCTTTACCTTGCCAAAGAGCAGGTATCTAGTCCTGTCCGCTGCCGGACAGGAACACAGCACGTGATCTGCTGTCTCGTCACTCTCCATACACAGCCGGCACTCGGTCTCCTGACCGATCCCAATACGGTGCATGTGGTGCCTCAAGCGGCAGTGTCCTGTATACAGGCCGACTAGAGTACTCAGTTGTTGTCTGTTCATCTCTAAAAGTTTTTTAGTCCTTAACTCGGACAGGCCATTTATAAAGGCCTTAGAGTAAGCTAATTCTGGAAGATTTTGCCAATATTGGATTGTCATTCTTTCTGTCCAGGTCTTTAAGGTGCGTTTTGCTGTGCAAGATGTTATCTCCAGCACCGGTTCTGGTCCGACAAAGTCTCTCTGGGCACCACTCCTGGCAAGCGCGTCAGCCGCAACGTTGCCTTCATGGCCCGACTGACCCGGTATCCAGACCAGCGACACCTCATTACAGCTGTCCAATTCGTTAAGGGCAGATTTACAACTCCATACCGTCTTTGAATTACATCGGTAGGAACCAAGAGCCTTTATTGCAGATTGGCTATCTGCATATATCTTTATCGATTTGTGTGTGCACAGGTTCTAATGCTTTCCCTTGCACACATATCGATGGCATACACTTCTGCCTGGTGTATGGTTGCGTACTTGCCGAGGCTAGCTGATACTCTAGCATCGGTGCTGCCCCCATATGCGCCGGCTCCTACTCCCGAATTGGCTTTGGAGCCGTCAGAGTACCATCAGAGATCCGCTCTCAACAGGGTCGTTTGATCTCGGTCCCAGTCCTCCCTTTCCGGGAGGACGATCTAAATAGGTAAGAGAAAAATATAATGCTCGCTTATTTTACAATTGCTCTTGCCAATTTCCTTAATTATGATTAGTATATGACTGCCTGCTATTTTACCGTATTGCATTTACTTTCGACAATTGCTTTGTTCATTATAAATGCCTGTGTTGTTTTATGGTGGCTTGTGGTAGCGTTCCTAAAATCAATTAATGTTTATTAGTTTTTAACATGCAGATTGAGTTTTGTACTCAAACGGAACATGCTACTGGCTACCTTATGTAAATGATAAAGAACTGAACCGACACTCATACATCTGAATTCTTATAGCCACCCCGTCGTTTTTGGAGAATATAATGCGTCGTTTTGGAGAAGATCATTCGTCGTTTTTAGAGAATATAATACGGCGTTTTGGAGAAGATCATTCGTCGTTTTTGGAGAATATAAAAAGTCGTTTTGGAGAAGATCATCCGTCGTTTTGTAAGCGACACGTCGTTTCATAAGCAACGTCCGTTGTTTTTGGAGGAGATATAGCTGTCATTTTTGGAGAAGACGAATACCTCATTTCGAATGCAACATCCGTCTTTAATGAGAAACATCCAGTGTTTCACGTCACTATGAAGCTGCTCCTATAGGAAAACGCCACTCAAACTGCTCCCGTAAGAAGATGCATATAAACAGTGAGGCCCCCGCAGCATTCTGCCCTAGGCAGACTTGATTTACCACCTCAAGGGCAGAAGTCCGGACGACGTCGACCAATGGATGAAACTAGCAGCTAAGTACTTTATTTATCTGTATCACTTTCTCTTCAAGACATCAATAATTTGACCACAACTCATCAAAACACCTATAACTAATCATTTTATATCTTTTCATTAAATTTGGTAAATTCACTACAAGCAGCATTATATAAACTCAATAATCTTAAATAAACCGATTTTTTTACTGCATTCTTGATTTTTATTTGTACATTTTACATCCAACCAAGTGTAAGTGCTAAAGCCCATGTCCTGTGTTTAATTTGTATTAAAGCTTATGCCTTTGACTGAGCAGCCAAGTTAAATATTATCTTTCATATAAATGTTTAGCTAGTTTAATTAGATGAGGATCGCAGACTCATGGAGGGTTCTGTCTCTGTGGATCTCCAAAAAATATTAGACTAGGGAAGTAGAAATCTTGTACAATTCAACTCCACCAAATATCAGTCTTGCTTTCTATCTCATAAGATACACCAGCCCTAGACCCATCACAATGAACAACCAAGTTATTTAAAGCAGTCCTTTTCACTTGGTGGGATTTCTGTGGATCGAAATCTCCAAATTGGCACCACCATGTCACATCAATTGCAGAATCGGCTGCCGAAAAATTAGGTTTCCTCTTTTGGGCTCGCAAATACCTTTCACCAGCTAATCTCTATACTTTATATAGTTCACAAATAAGGCCAAACCTCGAATACTGCTCCCACATCTGGGGTGCCGCTTCCGCTTCCACACTCGCTATCCTGGACTCCATTCAGAAGAGAGCTATGCGTCTCATCGGTGACCCTACCCTCACCCAAAGGGTGCCATCCCTTGCCCCCTCTCTCTCTTTTATAGATATCTGCACAGGCACTGCTTAGAGGAGCTTCCTTCCATAGTTCCTCCACCTGCTGTCCCCAACAGATCTACCAGGGGAACAGAACAAATGCACCCTTTTACTGTCCGGGTCACCAAACATAAAACATCTTGTTATGCCCGCTTTTTTGTCCCGAGGACTTCCAAGTTGTGAAATTCCTTGCCGTCACAAGTTTTTCCTTTTTTTCCGAACCTCCAAACCTTCAAGTCCGTGTCGACACCCACGTTGCGATAGTATTTAGGCTGTAAGCCCTCGTGGTGTGTTGTTGAAATAAAAAAATTCAATCTTCACTCAGTATAATGCCAGGTGTAAATAATTCGTATTTACAACAACCGGCCAAACGTTAGCTTTTTTGATCATCATAAAACATTATTAAATATATTACTAAAATATACTCGCTTTAAAATTCTGTTTAATAGACAATTCTTTAATCATATGCATTTCTCCGCTCTAGTACATTAGATGCGTACAAATTCCGCGTCAATGGTGACTGAAATCCCGTTTTATCAGAAATGGATGGCATTCTGTCCTATAAATTCTTCCTAAAGCGATTGTCTGAAACCGTCTAAGCGTCCCGATAGGATATTTTTTTAATTACGTAAAGTAAACATGAACGAATGGCGAGGGAAATAGATTCTTTTAATATGCGCCTAAAATTGATGGATCATTGAAAGAGTGATTTATCTTCATGGATTTTGTCAATGGCTTTCACGTCAAATCGAATACAATAGGAGGGTCTAATTTAATTGATGTTAGTTTTTATGGTGGAAAAGTGCGAAGGAAGTCGGTGTTTTGTCTTATTAAGAGGGATTTTAACGGATATACTAGCCGAATAAAAAACAATAAGAAGACTTTTCAAATGAAGCCAAAGACTTTATACCCTCTTTGTGTTTCTTTATGACATTGTTTGAGCATTACTTATTTATGCATTAGTGAATAATTGTTTCAGGATAACAATACAAAAATTAAAACCCACTGGTTATGGTGCTTCTGTTGATAATAGTTTGCTGGGACGTCTTGTTTTCACGTTAGAATCTTGACTATAGTTAGTCAACTGTTCTAAAGCATTATGAAGCTACCTATATTTAGAAACATTCTGAGAAAGCTATTAACATTTACGAATTTCCTAGCCTTCAGTGTAAACATAAAAAATTTCGACGCAGCCACCAAAACATGTTTATATCCAGGAATGCATGGAGAATTAAAATGATCATAAATCAGTAGTGACGGGTGATTTATTGACCCAATGGCCTACAAAGCATAAATTTTTTGTATGCACTTTAAATAGACTTGAAAGCATTTTGTAAAATTATCAATTTCCTTTTGGATAGATCTGTTACAAAGACATTTCCTTGAGTTCAATGTAAGTTTCTTGCATAGTTCTTAACTAAACAGAAAAATTCACTCCTAAGAGCTGTAGAAACTTACTGGTGATGAGCTGTATGATAATAGATTAGCTTAGTGAAGATCGTTGACTGAAATAATACAGCAATATATTACTGGTGTTGAGACTGATATTTGTTATTTGAGAAGTTTTGGTCTCTTATTAATCATAAAAAACATCCACTAGTTTATCTTCCTACCTCTCACTTAATGGCAATCAAGCAAAATATGAACAAGTTTGGTAAACCTCTTCAAATTATCCTCCTTGTAAATGCGACGGCCACTTGGGGTGGCCGGGGGTTAATACTAGTTTTCCCTAATATGAGGAATTTTCGGGCTAACTCACGGGACACGTCTTTATGACGGGATCCTGTTCGAGCCCCAACGCCTATAGAGTTTCTTTCAGTTAGTAGGCATGCTCCCTCGGGATGTTGCCCCTCTCCCAAGTCACTGTCGACGGATACACAAGCCCAGGATAGCTTCTAGTGGAGACAGGGTCCTCCTAAGTTTAGACAATGTCCCCCGGGACTTCTGGTTATGGTCTTTGTTAAAGAGCTATTGCTAAAGTTTACTTGGGTGGATGTTCTGGAGAGAATAAATGAAATATCGAGTAAATTAAAATAAAATTCTATTCACTAATTATATACACAAGAAAATAACGGAGTCCTATTACCAGGAAGCCTAGCAATTATGGGCGGGCAGAGGTGGTTATTTGGCTTTAAAATTAAGGCTACGGGTTATTTGGCTTTAAAATTAAGGCTACGCGCGGGTTGCACGGGGAAGCTAAAACGGCGATGTTTAAGAGGTGCAGGGTGGTGGCAAGACAGTGAATATCAGCGAGTGTTCCCAAGCGGGCATGCAACTTACAGGGTGCGTCGGACACTACATCAAGCTAAGCTAGCTGCGTTCCAATATGTATGGCACCAACAGGTATTATCTATCGCCCACCATCCATACGCTCTCACTCACGCGCTCGGGGAACCTTGCTCGGCGCGGAAAAGGCCCACCCCTGTTCCCGGATTTACACCCCCTTTGAACGGGGCCGCGGACAGCTCGGGACGCCAGACGTCGCCTGGCTGCTTCAATCCGGACCAGCGCAGTCGCTGCAATACGAATCTTCCACAGCCCAGGAAATGCCGCTCCTAACTCCCCGAGCAGCCCGCCAACGGAGACAGGGAAGAAACGGTCCCCTCTAAGGTTCCTAGAGTCATTGCGGAGCGTTTAACATTTCTACCACAGGTAATAGAATCAGGCTTTCACCTACCTGGGGTATTCTCCGGTGACGATGTTCACTAAGCAACCGCTGCAGCGGTGGCGTCGTAAATCGGCGGCCTCCCTATGCTTACCGGTCTTCTCTTGAACCTCACGGACTTTACAATTTCACTTCCTTGCGACGGACGTTCTAGCTTGCTCGCGGTCACTCTAGAGCTGACAACCCTCCGTCGGCGTTCTGTCCGTCTACACTTCTTTTCCGAAATCGCGGCCGCCTCATTGCCCCCATACTACTTATACTGTTGGACGTGCCTAATTTCATATATTACTCCACGGAAAATGTTGGAAAATATTCCAACCTGCGCAGATGATAATTGCAGTTTGTGGAGTAAAATAATGCAGTGGCTATGACGGTAAATTAGGCCGGGTAATCTCTCTAGGACTAATCACTTCGTCTAAATACAGATTCTAATTTTAAACCTTATTATAACAATCTTAATCGGCAGAATTTTAATATAGGTTATCCAAGATCTTCTGGTTGCTTTATATTACTTTGATAGTTCGACTAGATGGTGCTCCAAAATTTTTGGTAAGAAAATATTTCGAAATTTTCACTACACGTTTTGTACATATAACTTCATGATCTCTTCTTTAAGTGTTGCATCCTCTTTAGAGATACTTGTTTTTCGGTCTCGCTGTAAGTTTCTTGTAGAGAAATCTCGCGTTATTGTCACAATCGATAATTTTGGAAAATTCTGGGAATCCTGTCTTATAGACATGTAACTTCCGGTCTTCCCCTCTGTTGGATCCATAGCAGCACATCTCTGTTAAATGTACACTTTTGGTCGTAGGGTAGAAGACGAAATACAAAGAGTATGCCTAATACCTTTTCTGAATGTTGAAAAAGGAACAAATTGGAGGAAACGCTAGCGAATGTTGGATCCAGGCGATCTAAGAAAGTGAATTGATATTTCAAAAGGTGTTAGAACAGGCAAAAGATGAAACCTAAACTGTGAGTTCCGCAAAGAGCAAAATAGTTTTCTCAGATGGCAGTCCACTTTAAAAGTATGTGGAAGAGCCAATGGGATCCTGCCAAACTTCATTCGGTGCAGTACCTGAAGAGGTCAAGTGAGTATCGTCTATCTTATGCATCCCACTTCAGCACTGGATAATGAAGAAGTCAAACTGCTGCAGTGATCTATGCTACAAGCTGCAGCTATAGCCAGATGAAGGAAGATCGCAGTAAAATTCCCCAAGGTAAGGTTCCAAAGCTTCGCAAAACGCTGTGCTTGACTCCTTATTACTTGCGCAGAACAGCAGTGAAGTCCCGGCATCAAAATCTAACTATGTAGCTGATATGCAAGAATCTCCTCACGGTGTGGGCAGTTGCAAGTATTACCGCCTTCTGCATTACCTTATAAAGATGCTCTCTAAGACCCAATCGCTTAATGTTTTCTCGAAGATCCTTAGGAACCACACCAGTGGACGACATGACTATTGGAATCACTTGGACACTATCTGCCCTTCATTGTGTCTTTACTTGTATCTTGAGGTATCTGTATTTAATGATCTTCTCGTTGTACTTTATCCCTAGATTATTAGTTTTCAAAATGGCCACATCAATCGGCGTCACCTGCTTGCAGGACTTATCCACTACTATTATTTATGTGGCCTGTTGTGGGCAACTCGCTGGTCTGTGAGCACGGTCCGATCCCAGTACAACCTGTAGCCTGAGTTCTTCAGTACAGGCTCAAGAGTGTATCTACAGTAGGGCACCTTACTAAGATTTAAATGTCCCAGTTTCAGAGCCAGTTCTTGATTAAGTATTTTTGCAAATGCGTCGCGCCTCTCGTTATACTATGTTGCAGCAAATTATATTTTTGTAGCATATTAAATCACTGTCATTTATCACTCAGTGCCAAACACTTTGTTGCTAAAGTTGCTAGTGTTACATTACTCTGGCTTCCTTTATTTCGTGACTATTTTGAAACCGGTTACAGATCATACACCTTTTGTTGAGAAAAACAAGGCAATCATATTTTCTAGACAAAAGCTGATGCTAACAGAAAACTTAGTCTTTTTAAGACTTGAATGATAACGACGTAATCAGCGCTCTGGATAAGCATGCCAAGTTCCAGGCAAATTTTTTTTATCATTATGAAAAACTCATCTGTGTGGATGTTCAAGACAATGAGGAAGTTGCATATAATTTACTTTTGATGAAAAACGTATTTAAAGTACAGCAAAATACTCTAAAAATATATGTCTACAAGTAAACCCCCTTTAAAGTGAACCACTAATTAGTAATTATTTATTGAAATATTGAATATAATTCAAAAATACAAGATGGGCGAAAACGCGATCTGATTGATGAAAAGGTTTGTGACGTCACGATCCGGTACATCTGCGTTTTACGCGGGCATCACCATTTAACGTAGTCTTGTTTTCCTTTGTGTTTGCATCGAATTCTGAGCAGTTTTATCATAATTTTAAGTAGTTTTGGTGTTTATTGTATAAGATAGGTTCAAAGGCAGTAAGTTGTGTTGTCTAGTTTAGTGCGTGATTGTGTGATGGCTTCAGCAGATTGCGAAAGACATAACAGTGCCTGGACATAAACATTATAAGTGCTGTATAGTGCCACAACTATAACTACCCCCAAAAAATTATTCTTTAATGTACCTAAAGATGAGAAAATCAGGAAGAAACGGTGTATATTTTTCTTGTAGATTATTTGAATGGAAAACATTTTGAGGTTATGCTTTTATTTACATTATCTTTTATAAGAAATAACTACATAAAATCCAACAAAGATATTTACAGGATAAAATAAGGTCCATATCAAACACATACCTCCCAGCTTTCACTCCTTTTAGCTCAGCACCCATGAAATTCGGGTTGTTTCCTAAAAACGCAAACATTATCAGATTGTCCTTGGACAAATCCAACTTCTGTAGCCATACTATAAGACTGTACAGTTTTTAAAATAATTAATACGAGTATATAAATAATAACAATAATATAAGTTGATAACAATACCTACCCGGCACACGTAAGTCGCCTAAACACTAATGGAGAGATGAGGATCTGTGTGAGTAAGCGAGACTCGTTTGGCCGATACCGGATCGTGACGTCACAGTAGGCCGTCTTTGTGTACGGCTGCGTTTTGGCACGGAGACAATTATTCTGATTTTCTTTATTTTTTCACAGGAAAACTATTAGTTAACAATTCAAATTTTATATGGCAATTGATTCTATACAATGTGGGGAATTGAATAAGAGGAGAATAAAAAAATGTGCAAATTCCTCATTGCGAAACAAACGATAATCAATTTCTCACCCTCTATCTCTTTGAATTTTCACTTTAAACGAAAGGAAGTTAGGACTAATGAAAATAGTTTGCAAATTAAATATATTTATTTCTCATTGAGTTTAGTATTTTCACTGCGATGAAAATATTAGAACAAAGCTCTTTTATCTCTAAATTCAAAATTAGTTTCCTTTATCACGTGGAATTGCTTATGCCTGCTTGGGTCTTTAATAGTCCCCTTTGTCTCAAAAATTTACACGTTCAGATTTCTAAAATGTTGAATGTAATCGTTATCACAGTTGATTGGTTTTTGTTTGAGTTTGAAAACAATTTTCAACGTAAATACTTGATTCTTAAAGGATTCTCGTATTTTCCTAAACAATTTAGAAGTTGCTCCTTAAGTGTTCAAGAGATCACAGATGCTATAAGTCAAGTAATAAATACTGTTTGAAATTCGTCGGATTCCCCACGTGATGGACATAAATGGGTAGCACAGTCTGCTCTTGATACGACCACTTTAATAACAACTAGTGAGGAATTCTATTAATCAACGCTCGCAGGGGTTAAAAAGAGATGAGAGTGGTGAGAGGAAGGGAGGGGTAAATAGCGGATGAGGTAAGTGGTGGTCTTCGAAGCGGAAATGACTTTGATATCCCTCGCTTCAGCTAAGAAACTATTATTAATTCAGGGAGAAGGTACAAACCAAAATAATTTACGTGGATCTTATAATGTAAATGACTAAAGTAAAGCCATTAATATTTTTGAAACTAAGTTAAGTCGTACAGTGATAAAATTATAACTTAGGTACTTTCAAAGTTTGCTCAAAAATATAAAGTACCGTATATTGAAAAGTTCTGGACGCAGCAAGTGCGTGAATTTTCATTAAAATGTTTTTAGTACCAACTGTTTTTCGTGATTTTCTTAAAAAAATTAACTAATGAGATCCCGACTTTTCAATTTTGATTTTTTTTCAAATTACCGAGAACTAGGCCCCCTAGAACCATCGTCAGTTTCAATTTTTATATGTTTATATATATATATATATATATATATATATATATATATATATATATATATATATATATATATATATATATATATATATATATATATATATATATTTATTTATATATGTATCACACCGCTAACTAAAAAAAAAGTCCGATTTCGATCAAATTTGGCACATACTTTCCTTTTGCAAGTGGCTTGGACAAGTTAGTTAGTCAGGAAAATCGGCCCTGGAAAATTTTGTGTTTTCTTTCGAAAAAAAAATGTTTCCCCGAAAATAACAAAGTGAGGGCTACCAAATTTGGGACTCTGGTTTCTGTCATAAATAGTATCTTATGTACCAAAATCGAGATCCCTATCTTAAAAGACCAAAAAGTTAGAGGTAAATAAATTTTTAATTAATTAAGTCTGATTCAAGAAAGTTAAAACATCAAAATTGATTGATCAGATTGTGAGTGAAAAATACTACAAGAAATGACTAACAAGCTCCTAGATATTGATTTAGTTAAAATATGAACAAAAAAACCATTGTAAATTAAAATGGTTTTGTGTAAATTGTAAAACCTTGAACAATGGTATATACCTGCTAGTAAATACATGTAGTGCGTTGCTCAGTGGGCTAGGTCCCTGTACTTCGTATAATAGACTCCCACATGACGAGTTCTAATCCTAGTTTGTGACTTTGCTTTTGATCAATTTTTTTAAGTCTCATTTCACTTTACAGTTATCTAATCAGATTGTGATTATTCCAATGAATTTTTAGCGAGCTTTTGTATAAAAAATAATTTGATAAAGAGAAGATGGAAATTTCAAGACTTATTTCAATTTGAATAGTATACCTGGTTGTTTGTTCTTACCATAACTTAGTGGAACCGTTCCATATTTAATAGTCATAGTCTTTTCCCGTGGCTTCACAAGTATCGCAGTACAACCTGTATCCTGAGTTCTGTAGAAAAGGTTCAGGAGTGTTTCTATAGTAGGGCATTTTACTAAGATTTAAAAGTCCCAGTTTCAGAGCCAGTTCTTTATGAAGCAATTTAGCAACTGCGTCATGCCTGTCTTTATACTCTGTTGTTATTATTATTATTATTATTCCCCAACTATACACTGTACCGCAAAGACCGCACCACTTCCAGAGGTGGCGGCACAGCAGTGTATGTTAAGACAAATATTGACCACCACCCTATCAGTACGCCTGCCCTGCAAAACATCGAAACTACGCAAATCGTAGTCAACACTTCCTCTGCAGGCCCAATAAAGCTCATTTCTGCATATAATATAATAATAATATATAATATAGACGCCGACCTAGACCTCTTATTCGATACCAACCAGCCCACAATAATTGCTGGCGATTTAAATTCCAAACATCCCAATTGGCATTCTCGTAATGCCAACATAAATGAGAAAATCCTCCAGGCCTATGTCTAAAACCGTGCAAACTGCACGGTTGACGCTCCCGAAATACTCACACACTTCACCAGTGCGGGTAGACCCGACGTGCTCGACATAGTAATCATCTCGAACACCACCCTTCTCCATGAAATTTCAACCCAAAACGACCTCTCGTCGGACCACAACCCAGTCATATTGCAGCTAGACGACGTCAGCGACGAACCCGCCCTCCCAAGGAAAAAGGTAGTGTGGTCAGTTTTCGCAGATCATCTTAAAAACACCCTTGACAATATTTCGGTTATCCGCAGCATCCCCGAATTCGAGGGTGCAGTGGATAATCTACAGTCCAAAATTCAATGTTCTATCGAACATGCATCAAGGACGTACCCCGCCCAGAACAATCTGCCACCATTTCCGTCCAGTATCAGAGAAATGATACTCGAAAAAAACCGCGTGTGTAGACTAGCTCAACGCACCGCAAACCCCACCAAAAAACGAGACGCAAACAGACTCATCAAACAAGTACTATCTGCCCTACAAGAACTCCGCAACAATCGCTGGGAGGAGCGCCTGCAAACCCTGTCTACCCAAGACAACTCTATTTGGCAAATGGCTAATGCTCTTCGCTCCCAAAAACTTCCGATATCCCCACTTCACGGCCGTAACGGTGTCGTATACACGGATGCGGAGAAAGCTACTACATTCGCAGATCATCTGGAGTTGCAATTCAGCCCGATTTATAACAACGTTGATCTGCCCCATGTAGCAAGAACGCACCGCTACGTCAGGACTGCGCTTTGCGCCACCCCAGATACAATTATCGAGCCCACAATTTTCGAAGAAGTTTCCCAAATAATCAAATCATTAAAAAATAAGAAAGCTCCGGGATACGATGGAATCTCCAACGTAGCCCTGAAAAACCTCCCCCGCAAAGCCGTGGTATTCCTAGTTACGATTATGAATGCCATGCTGAGATTTTAACATTTTCCTTCCATGTGGAAACTTGCCGACATTATTAACATACCGAAACCCAGCAAAGATCCGCTGTTCCCTCAGAACTACAGGCCCATTAGCCTACTACTAGTCATCGGCAAAATCGCCGAAAAACTTAAACAGAAAAGGCTAGCTTCATTCCCCTCAAAAAATCATATCCTCCCGGATGAGCAATTCGGTTTCAGACACCAGCACTCCACCACAGACCAAGTCCTTCGTGTGATGGAAAACATCACCGAAAGATTTAATAAGAACAAGTCAACTTGTGCAATATTTCTTGACATTGCTCAAGCCTTCGATAGGGTTTGGAATGCGGGCCCCCTAAATAAACTTCTATCATTTAATTATCCTCTCCCTCTGATTCTGCTAATCAGGTCATACCTGCAACAAAGGAAGTACTAGGTGAAACGTCTGGTAGCCAGATCTAGAACGTACCCAGCCACGGCTGGTTTCCCGCAGGGTTCTGCTATCTCCCCTCTGCTGTACAATATATTTGTATTTCCCTTTAAACGTGACATACGCACTGTACGCAGACGACCCTACCATCCTCAGCAGCTCCACTCAGCCGAGGATAATAACCGAACGACTTCAGACCGCCGTAGTCGAGCTGCAATCATGGTGTAGGAAATCCCTTCTAGCCATAAACCCCGATAAATGTTCAGCTGTAATATTTTCCAAGAGGAGACACACACCCCACGAACACGTTTCATTAGACAATCGTCTAATTCCCTGGCAAGATTCCGCCAAATACCTCGGCGTTTTCCTCGACAAACACTTAACCTGGCGCCCCCATGTCGATCACGCTCGAAAAAAAGCCTGTTGTTCATCTCGAAGCTGTTCCCACTTCTAAATAGAAATTCCAAATTGTCCATGAACAATAAGTTGCTCATGTACACAGTCATGCGGCCGCAACACACATCAAGACCCTTCAAATCATCCAGAACAAAATTCTGAGAATAGTTACCGGAGCGCCATGGTTTGTCCGAAAGAGTCAGATTCACTCTGATCTGGAAATGCCTTCGATACTTGAGTTTATAACTCAACTATACACAACCCAGTTCGCAAAAGCCGCTTCTCACCAAAATTCTCTTCTCCGTAGTGCCACCGACTACGACGAGCAACTTCCACATAAGCATAAGCGTCCAAAGCTTATACTTACCCGCTAACACCCCCGCGGCAATAAGAGAATGGAAACATTCATACCCAAAAAGTCATTGTGTGAAGTCTTTCCGACGAAGGTATGGACTAAGGTCCGGTACTCCCAGGGAGGGGGTTTTAGTGAGTAGTCTCACAGTACCTCGATATCTCACGGCACCTACGGGGCCGTGAATGGGGTCTGCATGAGCATTTCCGCCTCCTGTATCCAAAAAAATATATTATTATTATTATTATTATTATTATTATTATTATTACATACGTATATATTCGAGCCATAGGTCAAAAAATACTTGGTTATGAAGGTCTCACCATGATTACCTGTCTATTAGTGAAATTTTTTAATGGAAGTTCACCAAAATTCCGAAATGTCTTACTTCTTTTTCTTTGTACCGCTTGTATAAGGTTATTATACAAAAGTAGCTAAAACTTGTAAAACATGTGAAGCATGAATGGTAACTGATGTCGCATCAAGCGCTTTGTTCTATACAATATGACGCCACAAAGTTTTCTAATTACATCCATATAATGCCTCATAGTCTAAATTATAGTTTCTACTATGTTAGCCTTCATGTATGTATTATCTGAGAAATAATGTTGATATCAAGAAACCTAATCATTTATCATGTACAGCAACCTGTGCCCTGGAATAGTGGAAGCATATAGAACATAACTCGTGTGTCAGCTTTAAGGTTCATCTTAGACATGCTTGCGAAACAGATTCATTATCATAATCACTGTACTACGAACATACAGTATGTAACAGCCATATGGAATAAAATCAGTATCTCAATTATTGTGGATAATTATAAAAGATCTGGACGCAGCAAGTGCGTTGTGGTGCTGAATTTTCACAGAAATGATCTGGTACCAAACATTTTTTCATTAAATGCTTATAACTTTTTTTTCTTCCAACCTAGAGATCTATGTTTTGGCATATGATTTACCTTTTATAACATTAACCTACTTACCAAATTTGGTTACCATAGCCTTTCAAATTTTTGGAGATAACAGATTTTTTCGGAAGAAAACCCAAAATTTTTTCGGAAAACCTAGATGATTTTCCTGGTTGACGAACTTACCCAAGGCATTAACAAAAGGAAGGTTCCTGCCAAAGTTTGTCAAAATCGGTGCATTATATTTTGAGTTATCGGTGTGATACATATGTTGTTACCTTTTTCTGGCTTCGGACCGTTAGATCCATTAGCCACAGACTTTTAGTGAACTTTCTTAAATTAAATTCACAATTCACTAATGAAGAGATCTCTACTTTTGAATTTTGAAAAAATTGCTTCAAATGAGCGCTAATTATGCCCACTAGAACACATATCAGTTTCGATTTTTATATGTTTATATGTATATGTATATATATATATATATATATATATATATATATATATATATATATATATATATATATATATATATATATATATATATATATATATATATATATATATATATATGTGTGTATATATATATATATATATATATATATAACTCAAAAACTAATAGGCTAATTTTGTTTAAATTTGAAAGTGGCTTGGATGAGTTCATTAGCCAGAAAAAACGGTCCAGGTTTTCCCGGAAATTTTTATGTTTTCCTTTGAAAGAATTTAAATCTCCAGAAATAACAACGTAAGAGCAACAAAATTTGGTTCTTGGGCCTATGTCATTATGGGTAAATTACGTACCAAAATTTAGCCCTCTAGGTGAAAAGACAAAAAGTTATAGGCATGTAAAAAAATAAATTGGGGTTTTCCTCAAAACGTCAAAGTCGCGATTTAAAACGTCAAAATTGGCAACATTTAGGCAAATAACCTAAAACTAATACGAGCTATGGAAATAAAATGTATGTATAAAAGAATGTTTTACAAAGCCCTTCACAAGTCTTAGCTTCAACCGTCGTTGTCCTTCATTTTACTAAAATATTTCCAGAAAATTCATTTCAAATAGACTCTTTCCCTGATGCTTTGGCAGTAGTCTTAGCTATAGAGTTTATCGTTTAATTTTATAATTCTTGTCAAAGGAGTAAGTTATTGTGCGCATTTTTTGAGAACATTTGCTTGGATCTCGTCAAGGCCAGAGGCTTTCCTGGTATTAAGAGAAGAGAACATCATTCGTACCTTTTTAGTTTTGAAAATGATATCCATCATTTTATGCGAGACATTGGGGACTGTTGGTGGTTTAACATTTGGAGGTCGGTTGAGAGTAGAATTGCCGGCGAACAACGAGGCAAATAGTTCATCCTTGCCCAGGGTGGTAGAAACAATTTCATCCCCTGAAACAAGATGTAGGAACGTCTTCTTGCAGAAATTATTCCCAATATATTTAGCAAGAATCCAGAAGGGTTTGCTGCCGTTGGAGCTTCAGAGGGATTTGTTTTTAATATGGTTATTAAACGAGTTTTTTTGCCTCAGAAAGAATGCGGACATATCGGTTTCTTGCGCCGTTAAATGCTTGACAGTTTTCTTGACTGGGATTGTGTAGAAGCGTTTTATGAGCTTTGACCCTTTCAAATCTGGCCTTGCCACAGGATTTAGAGAACAAGGACTTTTGCGTGGCTGAAGAGGTTTTCTGTGTACGTGGAATAAATAATTCCATGCCAGGCTCGGATGATTTAGGTGACGTTTTATCAGATATCAGATAGGTCAGGATGAGAGAAGCAGACAGACGCCCATAGAACTGAGGAAAAGTAATCCCGCATTTCGTCCCAGTTTGCGGAGTGGTAGCACCAAACGATACGTGGGTGTGTTGACTGTGTGACCTCGGGTTGCATTTCGCAGGAAGCAGTGACCATGCCGTGGTCTGAGCGACCAAGGGGGCGGTGACTGATGTCTTATAGCATTCAGGTTTTGTAGTATCAAGGAGATTTGAGCTGTGTGTTGGGATTCAAGGAAAGTAAGTAGGTTACGGAATCATATTGGCTAAAGAATTGCTGACTGCGAAGGCCTATGCTGCTCTCCCTTGTGGATTGTTTTGTGAAGATCCTAGCCATTCCTTATTATGGACATTGAAGTTGCCAAGAATAGTGACCTCGGAGGAAGGATATTCAGAAATCAGATGGTCGGTTTTTCATAAAGGTAGTCGATGAGCGCCACAAAGTTGTTGTCAGAAGGTGACCGGTAATTGCAACAGATGAATTTAGTTGCAGCCCTGGGAGAGGGTTTCATCCAAAATTGGTCTTTTCTTCCAGCTTTCAAATTGGGGAGTCTGGTGCAGGATAGATTGCTACGGACGTATGCGCACACACCTCCATGCAATCTAAAGGAAGTAAGGAGCTCATACCCCGCGAAACTAAGGTTATTAGTGGCTGTTTTGGCACTGATTTGGGTTTCGGTGAGGAAGAAGGGTTGGGGCCTATTAGCCTGGAGGAAATGGTGGACGAAGTTCAGGTTAGAATTTAGGCCACATATATTCGAGAATGATATGTTAAATCTTGATGCCAGCGCCCCTTGCACTGCACACCCCTCTCCCGGAGATTCGAATGGAGGGATATTTTATCTGCAAAATCTTTTCTACAAGGAGAAGTCATCATCATTTTTGTTTATAAGCGAAACCGACTCATAAACCAGAGCCAGAAACGTCCGTTGGGACTTCACTTGATGTAAGGGCTGGTACCTCTTCGGGCGTAAAAAAATCCTTTACTATCACGTAAAGGAAAAGTCCACTACTACCTAACAAACCTATGGTTGAGATTCTTTCACTTTCCTTTCTATTTTCTTTTTCAAACTGGCTGTAACTCTTCTGTCTATATTATCAATTGCCATTTTTCTTCCACTTCTCTGATCGTCTATGAATTTCCATTCTAGTTCAGGTATCTTTTTCGTCCTCTCGCAGTTGCAAGATCCCCTGGTCACACATTTGCAAAAACAAATATCAAACAGTGCTTTGGCGTCAGTTTAGAAAATTTTTAGTTTTTGGTTAAAGGATGCATATTTTCTCTTTTTGAGGGATTTGATGACAGTTTGATATTTATTATTGTATTGTACAATGATATCTATGATTCTTTTGTGACACACAGTTGGGGAAAATGTCTGATTCCAAATAGATTCAATTTTAGTAGCCACAATGTCAGAAACCTCTCTCATTGATGGTCGCTGAGCTCCTTTCCCCTTCAGATTCAAACAAACACTTTGGAAACACCTAATCATTTCCTCGAATGTTGGTAACATAATAGCTGTTTCCGGTAAAATATCTTTTTCCGTCCCAAATAAGTACATGCTAACATTTGCACGTGTTTGTTTCAACATTGTCAATTGCTACACGTATCTAGAAAACTTCAACAACACAGACCTCTAATAATTCACTAGTCTGAACATTAATGCATATAGAAATCCACTGAGTGATGAAGATTCTGACCATATGCGTTCGTACACTTGAACATGTTCACACTTCAAAGCCTAGCGCTCTTGCCAGCCTGTGTCTAAATTCCCAGAGTGTCATAGGGAAAATTTTAAAATGCTATTTTGTTAACGGGGCTTGTTTGAATATTCTTTTGGATTGAAGGAAATGATCTTGACCATTCTGGGGCAGTTGACTATCACTTTTTTTACTAACATTAATTTGTTTTAGAAAAAAAAATTATAACTTTTGACCTCGCAGGGGCCCGGCTAATTTTCTTTTGATACAGTTCATTTTTAGGAGGAGCGTGAGAGTTATAAGTGACAACTTTTCCAGTATAGCCCTAGCTGAAGTTCGAAAAAATACATTTTCGCCCTACCCTATTGGTCACTGTGGTTATAAACTGAAACAAAAAGGAGACTCACCACAAAAATCACAAACCAATAACAGAGAGTTATGAACTGGGTATGTATTTTGACAATGATTTTGTCTTCATCGGTAGCTGTTGCTCAACTGTTTTGCGACAGCTATTGATGAAGACAACTTCATTGTTGAAATACGTGTCCAGCGCATAACTCTCTGTTGATATTTTTGTGGTTTTTGGCGTGATTCTGCTTTTTGTTCTGGTGGCTTCCTTATTTTATTTCGTACTATTTCGTCGAGGGCATATTAGGTGCCGGAATTAATTGTTTTCCAGATTGGATGCAAATAATAATAGATACATCTTCTAGTTGTTTTAACTCACTCCTTGTATAACTCATGTTTTCCTACTACCACCCTTCAGTGATGTAATATATCGCAGGATGTCTCTATTAACCGTGTAGGACCGTAACACCACAGAGCCTAATGCAGAATAATGCATTGTATGCATATCATATGTAAGATGACAGTTTTGGATCACAGGGGTATTCATGGGAGGCTTTAACTTCATAATCTAGTTACTTACTGTTCGCATCAAAGCCCACTATAAACCCAGGACAAGACTGGTTAGCAGTGTGTCCTGCAGGTGTAGGAGGCCAGCAGGACCATCCATCAAAGCGGCTGTGGCAGAACACGCCTGTAAAAAAAAGAGAAAACATTAGTGTCTTTGCACATATTATTTTAATGTTGTATCTGCAGACACAGTACATGTGTGATAAATGCCGTGATTTCTACATTAGTTGGCTTAAAATGGTCAAAATTATTTATTGCAAATAACTCAAAAATGGAAAAGTGTATCAAAAACCAAAGTGTAGTTATTTACGGTTACCATACTCTCTCGTACTTCTTTTCGTGTATAAGAAGATACACAATAAATACACTTGGAGATCACCCAAATCACCACAACACATATTTCAGAGACCTTACGATCGTTTCGTTGACAATGTCAACATCTTCAGAGGAAGAAAATTCTAACATAAAAAACTAGATCCCGTGTGTTTATATCGCGTCAAGGTAAACGAACTAGTCCGAAGTAAAGTTGTCGTCCAAGAACGATCGTTTGTTTACTGCGCAGTGAAACTACGGTGTCGGAGACCTGCTTTAATCTTCTGGTCGACAAATTTATGACCCCTATCTAATATAGGTTTATGTTGTTGTTGTTGTTGTTGTAATTTGGTTTGGCCTCGGACCGTTAGGTCCATTAGCCACAGACTTTTTTTAAATTTATGTCTAGTGGTGTTTATGAGATCTATAAACAATAAATTTGCATCAAGTTATATCGCCAGCCAATTTTATTATCTTACACTATTTTTATACCTAATTAACTAATTTGTAATAATAAATTTACTTTGTATACTTTTTTTTTTTTTTTTTTAATATAATAATAAATTCAGTTTCTATACTTTTTTTTGTTTTGTTTTTTTTTTTTTGTAA
Organism: Tillus elongatus; assembly: GCA_964006375.1. NCBI lineage: Eukaryota > Metazoa > Arthropoda > Insecta > Coleoptera > Cleridae > Tillus > Tillus elongatus. The sequence goes on from OZ023266.1 coordinate 16,141,515, forward strand.
TAAATTGTTTGTATACCTTTTTTATTATTTTTTTTAATACATATATCTTTTTTTTTTTTCTTTTTTTTTTTTTTTTTTTTTTTTTCTAAGTATTGTGAAGGATGACTGGGATACTGTGCGTCCAGAGACCCGCCAGGACGGCTTTGAACAAACTGTACTGGGCCTTGGTTTCATGCAGGTAGGTAAATTCACAAAGGAGTGGATTACAAAGGAGCCATACTTATTCTAACAAACAATAGTTATTAAAAACATTTTTACATTATACAATGTCTCTAATGAAAACAAAAGTAACTACAGTTGTAGTCTAATTTCTTTGAAAAATCTATACAATTTCATTATTATACATTTTGACTTTCGCATCAATAGCTGATTTAAAGAAAATGGCATACAGATATTTTTATCATTCATTTGTATGATAGAAGTTATTAAATTCAGTCGTGAGTTTTGATGCCGTGGGCACATAAATATAATGTGATTTAAATCAGCCACTGTTACATTGTCACAATCACAAGCTGGAGATCTTATTATACCGATTTTATTTAAATGAGCCGGAAACCGGCCATGGTTGGATTTCAGTCTTGTTATCAATGTCGTCAATTCTTTGTTATTCCCGGAATACATGTGAAAATCTTGTTCAGTAGGTAAGTTAGGGTGGAGTATTTTGTATGGGTTATTAGTGTTTAAACAGAAATCTTTCCATTCTTCGTTCCATTTTTTATGTTGTTCTTGTTTGATTAATGGATATATATCTTTATATGGCACCGTTTCCTTGTATGTGTCGTAGTCATCGATACTTTGTTTGGCCAGCAGATCAGCAAGTTCATTACCCCGAATTCCGGAGTGGCCCTTTATCCAAAGAAAAGCTACACTGCCTTGTTTTTTTGTGATTTTACTACATGAGTCTATGATGTTAATAATGTTCTCATTATTTCCGTAGTAAGATCCTGCTTTACTTCTCATGGCTATTAACGAGGATTGTGAATCAGTGAGTATGATGGCTTTTAGTTTATCATTGCTGAGCATCCATTGTAGTGCCTCTTGTATGGCTATTAGTTCTGCGGTGTAAATTGAAGCCAGATGTGGGAGTTTGATTTTCTTACTTATATTCAGTTGTGATACGTAATAAGCACACCCTGTACCATTTTCCATTTTTGATCCATCCGTATAAATGTGGAGGTGTTCTGGATACTTTTCTAATTCATGTTTTGCATCAGCTAGCATTAAATCCGGGATTTCTTCATACTTGGGTATGATGATTGTATGGTCATTGTGATAAATACTGTAGTCTTTTTTGTGCATTGGTAGTTTTTCGGATACTTGGATAAATGTTTCATATATCATAGTTTCCCTATAAGCGTCGACCAGTGGCGTGCTTCTTTTATTTTGCCAATACTTGTTGGTCGTCTGTTGTGTGTGTAGATACTGCATTTTTGTCAATAATTCTGGAAATCTGACTCGAATTTTTAACATATATTTAGCGGTCAATGTACCGATTCTGATATGTACAGGTGGCTCTCTACACTCTGCTGTAACAATATTAATAGGCGTTGACCTCATAGCCCCTATGCTAATTCTTAGTGCTTTGTTTTGTATTGTTTGCAATTTCTTCAAGTTTGTTTTAGAACACGACCCATATAGACTGCTTCCGTAATCCAAAATGGATCTGATGTAAGATCTGTAAAAAAGTAAAGCTACCTCTCTGTCTGCACCCCAAAGTGTATGTGTAGTCATTCTCAAGATATTCATTCCTCTCTCGCACCTTGTTTTGAGGTATTCGATGTGTTGCGTCCACAGGAGCTTTCTATCTAATATTACGCCCAAATATTTGAACGTGTTGGCAGTTTTAATTTTGTAAATATTACTAGGCATAATATCTGGTAAATGTGTTCGATGTCTGGTAAATATAACCACTTTGGATTTTTCTTCATTTAGCTCAAATCCCCTGGCCTCTGTCCAGGATTTTAAATTAAGGAGGATTTTACTATATTCGTTTACACACTCTTGATAAGATTGTTTTTCGACATATATGCAAACGTCGTCTGCGTACTGGATGCATTCTACCCCTTGATACATGTCTGTGTGTAATGATCTGGTGTATAGGTTAAAGAGTGTGGGTGAGAGAATTGCTCCATGTGGGAGGCCACTGTATACACACCTTGGGCCGTGGAATTTGTTATTTTCGTCCCTTATGTAAATTAGACGTCTACTATATAGAGATACAATGTTTCTTGCGGTAACTGAGCTAAGCCCTATATCTTCTAAATCTTTTATCAACAAAGATAAATTAATTGCGTCAAATGCACTTCTCAGATCAACAAATATGCACATCATATATCGGTTTCGAGTTAACGTACACTGTATATCTGTTACTAAATGTACCAGCGCATCTAGCGTTCCTTGTCCTTTTCGAAACCCATATTGATTTTTGCAGAATATGTTGTTAGTTTCGCAATAATGCTCCAGACGACCAAGAATCATTTTTTCGTATACCTTTGCTGTGCAGGGCATCAGAGATAGTGGTCTGTAGCCAGATGGATGATTGTGTTGTTTTCCAACTTTATGTATTAAACAAATAATTATTACTTTCATCTGCTCAGGATATTGTCCACTTGACCATAATTCGTTAATAACTCGCAACAGTATACCCATGGCTTTTTCAGAGATGTTTTCTAGCATCCTATTTGTTATTCTATCTACGCCTGGCGATGAGTTGCGTAATGACTTTATAACGGAAACCAACTCATTTAATGCAAATGGGTGTTCCAAAGGAAAACTTTTACTTTTATCGCATTCCCCATTGTTATACAAAGGTAATTCTACTGTATCTGGTGCCATGAGAGATAAGCTTTCACTTATTAAATCATCTGTCATAATTGATTTTCCACCATTTGATGATTTGTTATTCATTTTCCGAACAAACTTCCACACATCTGTTAAAGGCGTTTGTTTGTTGAGCCTACTAACATAACTTCTCCATGCTTCCCTTTGCTTCTTCTTGAGAAGTCTTCTCACTTTAGCATCCGTTTCTTGATATTTTAGGTAATTATCCATATTTGATTGATGTTTATAGTTTTGTAATCGTTGTTTGCGTTCTCTTTGCATCTTCTCACACTCGTTGTCCCACCATGCTGGTCTAGGTTGCCAATTTTTTACTAATTTAGTTTTTTTCGAGGACACGGTCAGCTGCCAGAGTGATACTGTCTATTACGTGATTATACAAGCCTGCAGCTGTTGTTTCTGTTTCGTTATGTGCATCAATTATATTGTCAATCTCCAACTGAAATGCGCCCCAGTCTGCGCTCGACTCCCTCCACCTTCTATATGGAATTTTATCTATTATTTCAAAATTAATGTTATATCCAATAATTATTGGCAAATGGTCCGAGCCGAGCGATTCCTGCAGCACATTCCATGACAATTTACTTGTTATCGATTGTGAAGCGAAAGTTAGATCAACTGCTGACGGAGACTCTGTAGGTCTTGCGATCCTAGTGGGGGTTCCATCGTTTAAAATATTTAAGTTAAAATCTTCAGTGATATCTATTAAAATGTTACCAGAGGTGTCGCAATTTGTACTGCCCCAAGACGCATGATGACTATTAAAATCTCCGCCAACAATAAGATCCATTTTACACACTATATCTAGGAATTGTTTCCATTGTCTATACGTTACGTTAATGTTTGGAGGGCGATACAAACTCAATACATTTAATTTAAGATTTGTACACCACATATGTCAATTCGATCTGGTAAGCACTGTGGAAAGTTTAAAATAGAATAAGATAGATTGCTTTTTATTAATATGCCAACTCCTCCACCCTTTCCAGATGCTCTATCTTTCCTTACAAAATTATAATTTGGAAATTTTAATTGGTCATTGGAGTCTAACCAAGTTTCGCTAAGCAAAACAATATCAATTTGTTTCCCATTCAATAACCGGGATAAGTTATGTCGATTCTGTTTAATAGAACGACAATTCCATTGCAAAATAGTAAGTCCCTCAACTCTATTAGTATTGACTGCCATTTTCACTACTTGCGTCCATTTGCTCAAGCTCATTTTCTACAGTATTAATAATGATATTATCTAAAGTCCTTCTTATATTATCGCAATCTATATTTAAATCATCTGGATCAATTTTTGTTAAGACATTACCTAATATTTTAGTGAAATAGTTTGTTACTTTGTCTAATATATTTTCTTTGAATTTAATCATATCCTCTCTATGTGGGTTGGGAATCACTGGACTAAAGGAAGGATTTTTTTTATATGACTGAGATTCTATTGGGGAGGTTGCTGCTCGCTTTAATGTTTGATTTCCAGTAGATGTATGTGAAATAGTTATAGGCCTCGACCGAAGGTTTGTATTAATATTTTTCCTAGAGATGTTGTTACTAAAAAAACCACTACTTTTACTAACTTTATCCGGGTTACTAAGAGATGGAAAATTATCCTCATTATTTAATAGGCTATACCTATTGTTAGTCACTACTGCATAGGATGGATTCTTTTCGATTTTTTCAGCTTCTTTGAAACTAAGATTTTTTTCCGACATTATTTGTTTTATTTTACGTTGCCTTTGATATACTGGACATGCTTTAGATATTGTATTGTGCGTATTACATTTACAATAAATACAAAAAATAGAGTCGCTTCCACATTCAGTATCGTTATGTTTTTCACCGCATTTTCTGCAGTTACTATCTTTATTTCTGCATTGTGTCCTAGTATGCCCGTAACGAAGGCAGTTAAAACACTGTACAACAGGAAATATATATGTGTCTACCTCAAAAACAACACTGTTAATTTTAACAAGTTTTGGTAATTGAGTGCCTTCAAATGTAACTATTATTATTTGTCGATCTTGTAATTTACTAGAACCATTTTCGTCTGTAATCCTTCGTTTCATTCTTTCCACCTTCACTACCCTATGAGAACTCTGTATATTTTGCAATAGATATTCTTCAGAAAAAAACGTGTCTACCTGTCTGATTATACCCTTTCTTTGCGTACAAAAAGTAGGTATATATGCTACTAATTTATTATCATTTAATTTCTTATTATTTACTAGCTTGTTTGCAGATTCTCTACAATTAAGAACTACTTTTACTTTATTTATACCTACCGTCTTAATGTCTGTCACATGTTCATTAAACAAATTATCAACTCTTAGATGATGACCTACACGGATCGGATGCAATTTTCCCAGGTTTTTGTCGATACTTTCGACACAAACGAAATATGGAGCCAAATCCTTACTTGAGTATTTATTATTAAAGTCAAAGACCTTACCTGTATGAAAATCAGTACCGTCAGCTGTTTGTTTATTTTCATTTATTTGTATATCAGTTCTGATAAGAGCTGCTTGATCAGGTGGCCTCCCACCACCCGAGTCGACCGACATTCTTTAAAAACTTAAACGTTATTTTCTAGCTATTATTGTGTGTTGCTAACTGCAATTTTCAATTATAATAATGTAGAGGCTTTTGTTATTGTTTGTTGTACCAAAATTTAAAAATTTTTACCACTGTTTACCCTCAATAACACTATTTTAATTATCACTGTAACGCGGCGAACCATACACGATCGCAGCACAGCACAAACTCGTTAATATAGGTTTAAAAGGCCCGAGTTATTTAAAGAATCAGCACCTTTTCTTTCGATCTAGAAATTTACTATGTGGATATTGGATCATGCCGCCAAAGACATCTGGTGAGATAAACAACATCAATTTAACACATCTTTTTTAAATAGAAAACTAAATACCCAGGTGTCTGTCTCACCATGTTAACTCCAACAAAGGATAAATAATTCCACTAAAATACTACATAAAAACTATATTTAGATTGATTTTAATTTTACGTGAAAGTATTTATATTGACTACATAGATACAAGAAACCGAACCAGTCTTTAAGTCGAGACAAACATAGAGATTAGTATAAGTATAAACCGGCCGAGTTATTGACAATATTTTTTTATTCTACCAGACAAATTAGTAGTGTTTAAGCGGTCAAATGCAAAGAGAAAATAAAGGGCTTGATATTACAGGTGCCGCACGATTTAATGAAGTTTTGTTCTTAATAGACCTTAATATAAAAATACTTTCTAATGAATCAAGCATAGTTTGATGTCTAACATTTTTGACAAGTTTCAAATTTTCTTTATCAATGTGGTGATTATTAACCCATATATGTTGTGCCACACATGATTTGTCCACCGTACCATATCGTAACTGTGCGAGATGTTCACGAAGTCTGGTGGCTATGTTTCTCCTAGTTTGGCCCACGTATTTAAGATCACAATATTTAGAACTAATCTCATAACTGCCCGACATTTCAGTGACTTTGTCTTTGTGTTTCGTATTACCCAACAAATTTTATAAATTACTTTTCGTCGAAAACGTCAAATGTAAATCGGCTTTCTTAAAAATACTTTCCAAACCGTTTGTGATTCGTGGTTCATAAGGTAAACACACAAATTTTTTCTCTATTTTATCATTCTTAAATGTCGTACATTCAGATATCATCTTCTTTGTTCTGTGTTTGTTAACTAATTTGTCTATTAAACCATCCGAGTAACCGTTATATCTCGCCACATTTTTTTTTGTATTTTAATTTTGTATTAAATCTATTTTTACTCAACGGAAAGATCAATCTATTTACTAAGAAATTTAAACTAGCCGTTTTTTGTGCAAACGTATGATGTGAGTCGTTAGGAATATAACTAATAGTAGCCGTTTCCTTCCTATAGACATCGAATTCAAGCGAGCCATTATTTTTATTTTTAATAACTAGTACATCTAGGAACGAAAGTTTATTGTTGATTTCTATTTCGTTGGTAAATTTTATTGAATCATTGGCGGCATGATCCAATATCCATATAGTAATTTTCTAGATCGAAAGGAAACGTGCTGATTCTTTAAATAACTCGGGCCTTTTAAACCTATATTAGATAGGGTCATAAAATTGTCGACCAGAAGATTAAAGCAGGTCTCCGTAGTTTCAGTGCGCAATAAACAAACGATCGTTATTGGACGACAACTTTACTTCGGACTAGTTCGTTTACCTTGACGCGATATAAATACACGGGATATAGTTTTTTTATGTTAGAATTTTCTTCCTCTGAAGATGTTGACATTGTCAACGAAACGATCTAAGGTCTCTGAAACATGTGTAGTGGTAATTTGGGTGTTCTCCAAGTGTACTTATTAGTGCTCATCACAGGTTCCAGTTTTCACATAAAGAAGATACACATTCCTGAGAATTTGTTATAGTCCGGGTATTTACGCAATACACCATTTATATAAATAGATTCTCTATAATTATATTACAAATCATACATTATGATTCTTGACAAAGAAACCTGCCTCAGCCTTATTTTCCATCAGAAGAATGCAATTTCTTCTCCGGGTGCAGTGCCATAGCCAGTGGGGGGCTAGCTTTCCATTTATAATAACTATATGAATAATATTAATAGTTCATATTATATAAACCCAGGATTGGTTAAATAAAAGAGCACTCTAAATAATCCTTTAGAAGCACTGAGAAAATGTTCTGAAGAATTTTTTTCCCATAGTAGATTGTTGTTAATACAGCATCCGCGGAAAAGAGCTTTTCTAGTCTTAAGATTATCAAAGCGTACTTAAGAAACTTAAGATGGTCCTGATTTACCAAGTGATGATATTTGGCTTCAGCAAGACGGTGCACCTCCGCAATTTCCACGTCCTGTTCGCGATTTTTAAATGACTGCTCTCCTGGCAAGTGGATCGGTAGGTGAGGACAAATAGAGTGTCTCCCTCCGTCGGTCCCCAGATCTTACCCCCAAAAATTTTGTATGGGGGTATTTAAAATCAAAATTATATATTAGCAAGGCAAATACCCTAGAAGATTTTAAAAAGTTTGGACGCAGCAAGTGCGTTATATAAGTGAATTTTCATAAAAATGTTTTTAATAGCAAATATATCTCTTATATGCAGGCATCAATTTGGTTACCGGTATAACATATATAGTAGAAATAATGTACTATATTTTATCACAATACCTTATTGTTTGAAACTGCATGAAAATTTTAGAAAATAAACTTTAAATCTCTCAAAGAAAACTGTTTTCCTAGCCAACAAACCTTAGGTTAGTAGCAAATTAAGTTATTGAAATTTGAAGCATTTAATAAAAATTTGCTACCAACACGCACTTACTGCGTCTCGATTTTCCTCTTACAAACATTCATCGTATTTCTTTAACAAATGCAAAAAGACAATAATATAGGGGTGCTCGAAAAAAAAATTTGGTATCGCCAACGACTTATGGGCCAACCTGTGATTGTCAAAATAATTTATAAGATGCAGCTCAAGACAACCTATAATTAACGTATACAACTTTTTCTCGTATCTTGTATAATGACAATTATATTGAGGTTTACCGTAGAAATGCGCCAGCCTGTATATACGTAAACAGATAAAAACTGAAATCAACCTGGATATGGATTCTAGGGGGCCTAGTTTGTACTCATTTGAAGAAATCTTTTTCAAAATTCGAAAGTCGAAGCCTCCTCATTAACGAAGTTCTTCTACGAAAATTAGCTAAAATTATAGACCGTTAAACCCATAAACTTAACTGCCAAAGCATTAGAGAAAGGGTCTATTTGAAATGAATTTTCTGGAAATATTTTAGTAAAATGAAGGACAATGACGGTTAAGAGTTTACAGAACACTCTTCTTGAGATATCTTCTTTACATAATCCGTATCTCTTTCAGGTTCTTTGCCTTTGACGTTTTAAATCGCGATTGACGTTTTGAGGGAAAACCCCCTTTAGTGAATTTTTATTTAAAAAAATTCACTAATAAAGAGGTATCGATGGTGATACCTTACAAAAAAATTTCAAATGAGCGCGAACTAGGATCGCTAGAACCCATATCCGGGGTCAGTTTCAATTTTTATATGTTTATATATATATATATATATATATATATATATATATATTTGTGTGTGTGTGTGTCAAACTGATCACTCAAAAAATAATTAACCAATTTGGATAAAACTCGGCAAGTACTTTTCTTTTATTAATGGCTTGGATGGGTTTGTTATCGACGAAAATCAGACAAGGTTTTGCGGAAAATGTTGAGTTTTCTTTCGAGAAAAAAATATTTCTCCGAAAATTGCATAGTTATTTCAATAAAATTTGGTAGATATGTTTCTTTAGGAAGAACCTTACTATATACCAAAATTGAACTTTCTAAGTTTATATAAAATTGAGTTATTCAAATTTAAACCACTTAATGAAAATTCACTACCGTAACGCACTTGCTGCGTCCCGCACTTTTTTCTTTAGGTGCCTATAACTTTTTCGTCTTTAAACATACAAACCTATATTTTGGTACATGGTTCAAACTTTATATTGCAAACACGCGTACAAAATTTGGTTACCCTTGCTTTGTTTGTTATTTCAGGAGATATGAATTTTTTCCAAAAGAAAACATAAAATTTTCCGGGAAAACCTGCGCCGCTTTTTCTGGCTAACGATATATATATATATATATATATATATATATATATATATATATATATATATATATATATATATATATATATATATATATATATATATAAATTAAAACTGACCCTGGACATGGGTACGCAGGCGTTCAAAATTTTTATGGTACCGTGTAGACAATTCAAGGGTCTATCAAAGTAGTAACAGGGAGTTGTCATGTTAAAAAAAAAATGTCGACGATATCATATTTTTATAGCAAGAGTGGGAGAAACGTAAATTTTATTAAATGTTTATTTTTGAAAACTAGAGTTGACGTGTGCGAGCGTCTCATAAAAACCCAAATCGTTCAATTTTTAATGAATCTTTTCATAACTTTGGTATAGAACCTCGGTTGTTCAGGGGTAATAACGAGTGCCTCTGAACCGAAGGGTACTGGGTTCGATCCCCGGGTAATCCTTTCACTTTTTCAGTACAAACTGTAAAATTAACATCAACCGAGGTTTTGGAATTGTATTTGAGCAAGTTGAATGTCTGCACGTTCCGCCCTTCGGAGGGGGCGTAAAGCCGTCGGTCCCGTGTCCATGCGATGTTGGGCACGTTAAAGATTTCTACCCTCCTTACAGAAAGGCGGGGGTTCGGCAAAATTTTCAGGATAGTGAGGTGAAACTGCTCCCTGGCGTCGGTGATTGGCCATAGTCGCGGAAATAGGCCGACGTTAAAGAAACAAAACACACACATAACTTTGCTATCTCCACTGTATAAAGCAAAATTAAATAATCATTGATGTAATGTTACCATTGATATATAAAAATGACATTACGTCAAATGCTTAAAACAGATAAAATATTCTGTTATTTCCCTTTATATAGACTTGCTCTGCGATTGCTTTTTACAGCGTGCAAGAGTTTTCTAGATAGAAAATAAAATAAAGAATTTATTTGCTGTTAGGGCTACGTTTTCAATTTAAACTGAAGTTGAAATAAATTGAAGCAAACTAAAAAACCTATACGCTAAATTAAGTAACGTACAACCTTAGATCCATATAGACATGTAAAATCAAAGAAACACAGTAGATCTTGCTTTGGTATGGCAATATAATATATAAAAATCCAATAGAAGATACACAGTATACGGCGAATTGTGGGTGTGGCAATAAAATGGAAAGTTGTATCACAAAGAAGTAGAATATCTAGAGGATATAGATAGAAGGAAAATATATCGACAGAAATAAGCGACAATAATGAATATATTTGGTAGCCTGTAACTGCATAAGTTTTAAGAGAAACGTGTTTACGCAACAAATGCGTTATGGTAACAAATTTTTATAATAAGCCTGGGCGCAGAAAGTTCGTTTTGGTAGTACATTTTCATAAAAACATTTTTTATTAAATGCTTTTAACTTTTTTTCTTATAACATAGATATCTAAGTTTTGGTAAGCAGTTTGGTTTTTATTATATAAACCTACGTGGCAAATTTTGTTATCATAGCTTTCTTATTTTCGGAAATAAATATTTTTTTCGGAAGAAAACCTAAAATTTTCGATTTTCTTGGCTAAAGAACTTATCCAAGCCACTCACAAGGTACCTGCAAAAAATTTTTTAAATCAGCGCATCATTTTTTGAGTTATCGGTGTAACATATATATATATATATATATATATATATATATATATATATATATATATATATATATATATATATATATATATATATATATATATATATACAGCGTGGCCCACCACATACGCCACGGGCTCTCACGGGCTACTGGGGCAGAAAGAGCTTGTTTTCTTTCCCCAATGTTTTGCAAGTGGATTGATCCCACCCTCGCTAACTAGTCGGCTTTGCTAATTAGCGTTGAAAGCAGAATATGTTGAAGATGTGGACTGTATTTATAACTCTAGGTGACTGGATTCCAGAAGATTTCAATAATACACTTTTTTTATATTTATATATGTTGTATTGTTACTATATACACTTTGAACTTAACATTTATTTACAATTTGCGGTTTTACACTTGATTTAATGGGTTATTCAGGAGATCTCACAATCTTATTAGCTACTTGCTATGGCATTTAACTGCGCGTATACTTTCTAATTTCGAAGAAAACACTGACTTTTCACTGTAATACTGTACGAACCGAATTTCTGTAGGAAGATTCGAGCTTGGAATAAAGTGGCGTAATCACACTAGCGATGTTTAGGTAGAAGATCGGGATCTTAGAAGTCCCAAAAAGCGATGAAGATGAGATTCGTTGTAGAACGGCACTGTAGAATTGAACTGGCTTAAACACACGAGCGATGTTTAAGTGGAATATTTGGAACTCAGGGTTCCAAGGAGCGAAGAAGGAGCGAAGAAGATGACATCTGGCGTAGAACTGCAGCACTGAACTGGCTTAAACACGCGAGCGGTGTTTAAGTAGAAAATGAGGAACTTGGGATTCCACGAAGCAAAGAAGATGAGATATATCGTAGAACTGTAGCACTAAACTGGTCTAAACACGCGAGCGGTGTTTAAGTAGAAAATTGGGAACTCGGAGTCCCAAGAATTTAGGAAGAGGAGATCGAACGTAGAACTGTAGCACTGAACTGGCTTAAACACGCGAGCGGTGTTTAAGTAGAAAATTAGGAACTCGAGGTTCCACGAAGCGAAGAAGATGAGATCTGGCGTAGAACTGGTTTGTACCTTGCGAAAGGCTTGATTTTATCGAACTTTGGCGTAACGCTACGTGACGTAGCTGACATAATTGCAGTAATACAGAATGGCCAACTAGGTATAAGCATTATTCCTAGTGAAGAAAATCTACTGTGTGCATCTAAAGAATATGTCAACGACAGCTAAAGTTATTTACAATAAAGGACCTAACGGTATTCTTTGTATGGCATTGTTCATGCATAAACCTAATGCAATACAGACAGCTAGATGATAAAGATTACCATCAAATCGGAAAAGATTGTGAAATCCAGAGATCAATAATTCCAGGTAGAAACTTAAAGGATAGTGCACCCGAATTAAAGTAAAGAGACAGGGGCGTACCAATTATGTTTCTCCAACAGCTACCACTTCTATATTGTTCCTTATTTCGAATGTATTTCAGACGGAGATTGTGTAGGTTGAAAAGGACTACAACCTAAAGTTATTTTCAAATATACCAGATCTAAAAAAATGTGACACCTCAAAGTTGTGTTTAAGAACGTTTTTTTTTAATTCTATGAGAAAAATAAGGTACACTTACTTTAATTATTATTACTTGGTTTGCAGACACATTGATTCTTATGAGAGAGCGATATCTAAATTATATAATTGAGCAAAATACGTAGCTTCTTATGAGAAATAAGAACGATACCTTAGTAAACACGGGGCCTTTTGAAGCGAGCAATCATTTCCTACAAACGATGTCGTCTGTCAATACCACTATATGAGATAATTGGAAATGAGATCATCGAGCCTTGTTACCAACGCCAGTTTAGTATGTCGGGCTTTTTGATACGTCGAATATTATTAATTTCAACTGATTTTGCAAATTTTTGAATTTTACTCGCCGGACCGAGTAAAATGACCCCCTACACCATATTTCTAAACCTAAAACCGGTTCCAAAACCGGCTATCTCTACCTACTAGTGGTAGATCAATAAACTATACATAGGCGTAGATGCCGAATTCATACAACTTGTATTATTACTATATTTAGTGATTATATATATATATATATATATATATATATATATATATATATATATATATATATATATATATATATATATATAAACTTTCTCAAACGTTTAGCTGTCCTGGTTGTCCAACACTTTCAATTAATTTTAAGTTCTCTTTATCTACGTGGTGATAATTATTTCTTATTTCAAATATGTCGGGCCAGGCATGATCTATCGATATTACCGGACCTTAGCTGTGCTAAATGTTCTTTAAATCTAATTTTAATAGATCTTTAAGTTTGCTCGACGTATTTGGGATCATAAGATTTACAATTTATTTCATAGATCCCCGACATTTTGTGGTACTGTCTTTGTATTTTGCGTTGGCTAGCAAAGTTTTTAACGTATTTTTGGCGCAAATGTTAGTTGAAAATTAGCCTTAAAAATGCTTTCTAGACTTCTCGTGATTCGCGGTTCAAATAGTAGGCAAACCAAGTTTTTTTTTCGCTTTCTATTTTCTAAAGGTTGTTGATCCCGCTAACATTTTCTCCGAAAGACTCACCTCGTACGTACGCACAAAAAATGGCTTATTTGATATTTTTTTTGTAAATAGGTTAATAAGTTTTCTTTTAAAGAAAAATAGTTTATTACGAACCTGGCTGAATATGACAGGTACACTGCTTGCCTAATGAATAAATTAATTAACAAACAGAAAACAAAGAAAATTTGAGCAAAATCAGCGACGTTTAGAAAACAGAAAGCGGAAAAGAAATGAAAAGAAAAAGGATTAGCTTTATATATATATATATATATATATATATATATATATATATATATATATATATATATATATATATATATATATATATATATATATATATATATATATATATATATATACACACTAAATATAGCAATAACAAAAGCTGCATGAATTCAGCAACTCCGCTTATACAGGCTGTTTCAAAAAACATGCACCATCACTCGTGGGGCAATTCCTTACTAAAAAATAAGAAAAAAAGTTCCTGTGCACAGGGGCCTGGAAACGCATAGTTTCCAATATACAGGGAGTTGAATTTTATTTTTTTTAAATTTTTTATAAATAATTTCAAAACCACTGGATTGATTTTAATGAAACTTGGAACTTGAAAGTGTATTATGAAAGTACATATTTTCAAGTTAAAATCTGCTTACAACTGCGTCAGTGGCGTGCGTACGGGGTAACTGTAAAAATTCATTTGGGGAAAAAATATGTGCGCCACTGTCTTTTTCCAATTTTGATACATCAGTGATGAAGCTTATTACATAAGCCACAAAAGCTACCTCTTGGTATTTTTTCGTTTAGGATATCCCCTATGAGATATGATTAATTTTATAAAAAAGGGCAAAGTACCGATTAGTCGGCGTAATAATAATAATAATAATAATAATAATAATAATAATAATATATGTTTACTGCAACCATAAGAATATGAAAAACAAAACATACAGTAAACATTACAGCAATAAACGTGCAAATAACTAACCTACGTAAAACTTGTTGGTGATAAACATTAAAATGAATATTAGAAACATTGATAAAAAATGATAAATAAAAAATAAAAATAAAAAATGAAAAAAGTAATCGTAAAGACACCATGATTTTTCCAAACTCTTGTTTTTTGTACATTACTTAATTGACTTTCATAACAAAGCTAAAGAAAATGTTGAAAGTGACCACCATTAGCGTCGTTACAATTATTTAACCTTCTGCGCAAAGATCTTCTTACTCTTCTGCAAATATTTTGATCTTCTCTAATGCTGTCAAATGCATATTCTATTCTTCCCAACAATTCGTCTCGTGTATTTACTGGTGTTTTATACACTATTTCTTTTAAATGACCCCACAAATAAAAATCGAGAGGATTCAGGTCCGGAGATCGAGGTGGCCATGACACCGGACCTCCACGACCAATCCATCGGTGACCGTATGTGTTGGCTAAATATGTTCTTACAACTGCTGCAAAATGTGCGGGCGCACCATCATGCTGGAACCACATTGTACTATTTCTCATAAAAAGCGGTAGTAACAACGGCAAATCATTTTGTAAAAAGTTTAAATATGATTCATGGTCAAGACGATTCGGTAGAACAACAGGACCAATTATGTGATTTTCAATAATAGCAGCCCAAATATTGATGGAAAATTGATACTGCGAATTTGCAACTCTTAGAGAGTGTGGGTTTTCATCGGCCCATGTATGTAAATTGTGAAAATTTACGATACCTTTTCGCGTAAATGACGCCTCATCAGTAAATAGTACACGTTTAGAAAAATGTTGGTCGTGCCTAAGTTTGTTTAAGAACCACTGACAAAACATTACCCTTGGTTGAAAGTCTCTAGGCAGAAGTTCCTGGACACGTGTAAAATGATAGGGATATAAACTTTGATCCTTCAGAGTTCTGTGAACTGATGATGCCGATATATTACCCAGTTCGGTGGCAATAATTCTTGTATTTGTACTAGGATCACGTTCAACTCTATTTAATATTGCCTCTTCAACTCGTACAGTTCGGCGGTATCTTCTGCGTCCAGAGTCAGCTTTTAAAGGTTTTAAAGAACCAGTTTCTCTCAAATGTCTTACAATACGTGGGAAAATATTTTTGTCAGGAATTCTTCTTTGCGGATAAGTTTCCTGATAAACTCGCACAGCTTGTCTAGCATTTTGATTTGTTTGTCCATAAATTAACAACATATCAGTCAAATCCGCTGAAGTGTACTTAATGAAAACCATCTTGAGAGGAGGAAATAATATTAATGAGCAGCTCAGTATCAACAAATAACTAAAAACGAAAATACTGCACCGTATCAAAATTTAAAGAATAGCACGAAAACTCTTTTGACGCCTACAAAGCACTTCAAAATTGTAGAATTTAGAGAACTGTCAAAAATTATAGTTTCATGGCACTTTACGATTACTGTTTTCATTACTCCAACGAATCGGTATTTTGCCCCTTTTTATAAAATTAATCATATCTCCTAGGGGATACCCTGAAAGAAAAAATACCAAGAGGTAGCTTTTGTGGCTTATGTAATAAGCTTTATAACTGATGTATCAAAATTGGAAAAAGACCGTGGCGCACATATTTTTTCCCCAAATGAATTTTTACAGTTACCCCGTACGCACGCCACTGACGCAGTTGTAAGCAGATTTTCACTTGCAAATATGCACTTTCATAATACACTTTCAAGTTCCAGGTTTCATTAAAATCAATCCAGTGGTTTTGAAATTATTTATAAAAAATTTAAAAAAATAATTAAAATTCAACTCCCTGTATATTGGAAACTATGCGTTTCCGGGCCCATGTGCACAGGAACTTTTTTTCTTATTTTTTAGTAAGGAATTGCCTCACGAGCGATGGTGCATGTTTTTTGAAACAGCCTGTATATAGATCATGACTCTCAGCTGTCGTGAGCGCTCAATTTCGAGCTCCAGGCAACAAATCAGACTGATTAATTTATTTATATAATAATATATAATGTATATATTAACAATGAAACAGGTCACCTAAGTCCCATAGGGATGTTCATGTATGGCTACGGGTTAACAATAAAAATAAGATAACGCATACAATTATACAACAATTAAGAAAAATTTCCTTAAATAGCACAAGAACAAGACAAAAATTAATTATAAAACACACAATAACGTTAAAAAAAAGAATAGAGATCTAATCTGCAGCATAAGAGGTGACCGTCATTTTCTTGTCTGGATTGATGTGGTTTCCAGATTAATGCGTTATGTACTGCAGTAGCCTGTGGACATAAATAATGTGCAGCGTAGGTCCAAGAACTGTTCCTTGTGGCACGCAAACCGTCCTATATGAAACTCCTAGATGGGTAGGTACTGGTAGAGTTACATATTACAACTCGTTGTGTTCTGTCTGTAAGATGGCAAAAATGAATCAGATCTGCTAATCGTAAATGCAGATATTATTGAACGTTATTGCTGCAGCAAAACGCAGGTAAAACACGGACGTCAGAACACACTTCAAGACAACTAATAATCTAGATACTTTAAAAGAACTACCTTTCCTCTTTACGTGTACATATACAGGGTATTTTATAATCTGGTAGGTAGTTTTCTAATTAATTAAAAATAAATCAGTGTCAAAATCAACTCATATATAATTATTTATATAAGTGCCGCTGTTCAAGCGGCGACTATCGAAACAAATCTGATGATAATCATGGTGAGGACCTTACAAACAAAAAATAGTTCTGCAAATTGAATCATAACCACATAGTTGCCATAATGTATTATCTCCAGAAAGACATTCTCATAGACTGAATTTAGGGCCCATGACTTGACCACAAAGAAAATATTTGTATTCCTGTACCCATAAACCCATGAAACGTTGTATGACTCGGGTTTTATTGAAAAAATGTCCATTTTCACCAAATTACCCCTTATTGATCGCCTACCCCCTGGAGCGGTCTTATCCAAAAACAATTCAAAGTGTTCCTTTGTCGGGTGCTAACTGGATACCAAATTTGAAGATGATATCTCAATTCGTTCGAAAGTTTGGTAGGTGATAGTGGACTTTTCCTTTACGTGATAGTAAAGGATTTTTTTCACGCCCGAGGAGGTACAACCCCTTACTTCAAGGGGCCGGTGAAGTCTCAACGGACGTACGTTTCCGATTCTGATGTATAAGTCGATTTCCCTTATTAACAAAAATGATGATGGCTCCTCCTTGTACAAAGATTCCGGAGATAAAATACTCCTCCATTCGGATCTCCGGGAGGGGGGTGTGCAGTGGGCGCCGGCATCAAGATTTAACATATCCTTCTCAAATATATGTGGCCTAAATTCTAACCTGAACTCCGTCCACCATTTCCTCCAGGCTGATAGGCCCCAACTCCTCTTCCTCACCGAAACCCAACTCAGTGCCAAAACAGCCACTAGTTGCCTTAATTTCCCTACCCTCACCCAAAGGCTGCCATCCTTTGCCCACCGATGTGCCGTTGGTGACCTCTCTCTCTCTCTCTCTCTCTCTCTCTTCTTTATAGATATCTGCATGGGCACTGCCCAGAGGAGCTTTTTTTCATAGTTCCTCCACCTTCTGCCCCCAACAGATCTACCAGGGGAACAGAGCGAATGTACCCTTTTACTGTCCAGGTCACCAGACATAGAACACCCTGTTATGTCCGCTCTTTTGTACCGAGGACTTCCAAGTTGTGGAATTCCTTGCCGGGACATGTTTTCCCTTCTCCCCCGAACCTCCAAACGTTCAAGTCCAGAATTAACAAGTTGCCTCTCTCCTCCTTGGCGACACCCACGGTACGATAGTTAATAGACTGTAAGCCCTCGTGGTGTGTTGTTGAAATTAAAAAAAAAAACGTTATACTCGACTTTTAAGGAAAAGATGTCAATTTTCGCCAGATCACCACCCATTCATCCCCTAACCCCTAAAGCGATTTTACCCAAAAAAATCCGAACAGTTGGTTTGTCGGATGCTAACTGTATACCAAATTTGAAGACGATATCTCAATTCGTTCTAAACGTATCGTGGATACAAACAGACATACAGACCGACAGACAAAAAAATTGTCTCCAAATCATGTTTTATAGATGTTTTGATACTTTTTTCGACGTTTCAGCGCAAAAAATATATTTTAATTTTTGTCGCCGATGCGATACTCCCACACGTAACCATGTGGAAGATATAAAATCGCTTGTACATCACATAATACTATTATTATTTGATAAAACCAGATAACAGTACACACAATACATCCTTAATTCCCCCCTTTCATAGGCTATTAATCCTGGTGTAATATGCACGGGCCGGTAATGTCAGGCGTGTAATTTAGTGGCACCATTAGCCGCTAGGGAATATTTGTTTCAATATTTCGATAGCCTATAATATCTACGGTATATGTCAGGCACGCTGACCACGACGAGCTTGTTTCATTAATTAACTCATCCCCGTGTAAATACGTAGAAACAGTAATTCTGGCTATGTGTGTTTGACATAACCAATTCGTGTTGGGAAGCTGTATCGGACTGATTGTGGCAACCTAGTGGAAAAATGCTAGGTACACTTCTAAACGCCGCTATGCATGATTATGTCGAGAATTTACTAAGATAATTACAATTCCACGTATTGTATGAAGTACGAGGCTTGTTCAATTGAAACCTATCTTCAGAAAAACTTTATTAGCAAATAGATTTACAAATAATTACCACTATTATTAAGGCACATATCGCAGAGTTTCACCTACTGATGTATACCCTGCTTAAAGAATTATTGT
The DNA here is from genome assembly GCA_964006375.1 of Tillus elongatus. Taxonomy (NCBI): domain Eukaryota; kingdom Metazoa; phylum Arthropoda; class Insecta; order Coleoptera; family Cleridae; genus Tillus; species Tillus elongatus. The sequence continues at coordinate 16,160,957 of OZ023266.1, forward strand.
GGCTGCTGCTCGAAGAATTCTTTTACGGCATTTTTTACTTCTTCGTCCGACTGAAAACAATTACCTTTTAACGCCTTTTGCTGTAACCCAGTTTGTGTACGATACTATGGACAGAACGATGTTTTGCAGAATTCAAAAATTTTGATAAATAAAAAAGTTATAGCACTTTGAAGAAATGCGCCGTTTTTCTTATTTTCAAAAAATCCCAAAAACAAAAAAGTTTGTCCGGTCGGATAAGCAGCTTTGGATTGGTAATAAAATTGCATAAAAGTTTCCCTATTTAACCCTTTCTCTATCTCTTATAGTTTCTACATGCATCACCAATTTGTGGCACACTATCTACAGGATTTTTCACGATAGCCGTGCATTAGAAGTGTATAAAGTTCCCTGATATCATAAATTTTAAAATTTTGGCAGCGGTCACAATTCGTAATTGTCTGGTATTTTAAAATATTTTCAAGGTCACATCACTTCCGGTTAGACCGTAAGTAGTCGTCAACTTTGCTAATTTAAATATAATGCCCTATTTTTTATTGCATATTCGAATTCTGCATAATATTTTCTGAAGATTTATATTAGGCTTTCCTATCCCTATATTCAACTATTTCATAGATATTGTGCTTTCCTCATTTATAACACTTTGTATTTCACATGTTTTTAAAGATAAAAGGCTGAAATTTAGAATACTATAACTTCTAGGATGAAGCCTTAATATTATTTGCCTAAAGTTTACCTGTATCATACAGAGTGTTTTGAATTTAACGACCAACTTACACATATTCAATGTTGCAAAAGTAATTTTTTTCAAATGGTGCATCCTGTATATTAATAAAAATTCGAGTTTTAAATTTAATTCTACACCGGTCTCGTATAAGTTTTCCTATACCTATTTCTAACGAGTAACTTGCTACTAGAGTTTTTAGGTACCAAACCGTGTTGGGAAGCTGTATCGGACTGATTGTGGCAACCTAGTGGAAAAATGCTAGGTACACTTCTAAACGCCGCTATGCATGATTATGTCGAGAATTTACTAAGATGATTACAATTCCACGTATTGTATGAAGTACGAGGCTTGTTCAATTGAAACCCATCTTAGGTTCAGAAAAACTTTATTGGCAAATATATTTACAAATAGTTACCACTATTATTAAGGCACATATCCCAGTGTTTCACCAACCGATGTATACCCTGCTTAAATAATTCTTGTGGCTGCTGCTCGAAGAATTCTTTTACGGCATTTTTTACTTCTTCGTCCGACTGAAAACGATTACCTTTTAACGCCTTTTGTTGTAACCTAGTTTGTGTACGATACTATGGACATATCCTACACTTACACTAACATTTTCTGAAATTGCTCTTATTGACATTCGACGATTTTCTCTAATCAGGCCTGCTGCACATGCCACATTCCTGTCTGTTGATGCAGTACTCAATGCACCTGGTCGCGGCTTATTATTCGTCTCGTCTCTTTCACTCTTAAATTTTCGACACCATTCCTTGGCAGTTGGATACGCAAAAAACATGCGTTTCCATACACTGCTTGCATTCGCGTATGAATTTGCAATGGTTGCAAAATAGCACACAAAAAGCGAATGACCGCACGCTGATTATATTTGGACTGATTGTTAACAACAACCGCCATTTTAAAGTCACAATACTCAAAATCGCTGTCAAATACAAATGATAGGAACTGATCAGTGTGATGTTTACAAACAACTAACATTGCAAAACGTCAGTTGAGTGATTACAACTGTTTCCAAAGTTGACCTGACCAAAGATGTGTTTCAATTGAACAAGCCTCTCATAATAATACTCGTGATAAAACATTTTAATATCGTCTAGTCAATTGAGGCACAAAAAGGAAATTGTAATGAAAAAAAGTATGAAAATTTTATTTGGTTTTTAAGTTAAACGTACTTGCTATTATATAAGTACACTTGGAAAACCAAAATCACCACAACACATATTTTTAAAGACCTGACGATCGTTTCACTTACAACTTTGTTAGTTCTCCAAGTGTACTTATCAGTGCTCATTACAGGTTCCAATCTTCACTTAGTACTTACTATTATTCTGAATTTTTAGTCTAAAATGTAGCCACGTGCGCACCGTGCTGTTATTGCTATTGCCATTGTTTTAGATAATTTAATGAGTGGTATAGGCCAATTTTGGCCCTTCAGCGTGTCAACCGCTAATAGCTGCCCCAAATGTTCAAACTTTTGACTGAAAGTTACTGGGCAACTGAGAATCCATAATAATGAAATCCTCGTAGATTTCAAACGCGCTTTGGTGTGAATGTATGGTGGGAAACCTGTGGTAAGCATATCTAATTAGTGTAACGAGGGCCCAAAAGGGTAGTCTTAATTTCCTAAATTGTAAGTTGCAATTCTATCTTTTAGTTTTTCAGGAAACCAGTTAGTTGGGCCATTTTTTACGCTGATACACTTTATAGCCGGTGTTATTTTGATATGTTACAAACCCAAATAATCCCTGCAATCAGACAAGCCGGGCTAGAGATTCAATTTGAAATGTTTGGTTTCAGCATGATGGCTGTCCTGCTCATAATTCTAGACAGTGTATTATGGCCAGCTAGACCTCCAGATCTAGATTTTTACTTGTGTATACATGTAAAAAATAAAACGTATGAATTCGATCCAGCTGAAGAAACATACATGTTAATTCAAAGGGCAAGGGAGCTATTTGCTGGAATTAATAGACATACTTTAGAACGGGTTACCAATGTAATAATAAAAAAATGTCAAAAATGGAGGGCATTTTGAACTTTAAAAGTGATACTTGTTATTTTTCTTTGCTTTTCTAAAGGCGCCAACTTTGTTATTTGTTTCTTAATAGTATGTGTTGATTTTTAATTTTTTGTTGTGTTTAACGCCTATTTTCTGTTTTATAATGTTATTCGATGTTCAATATGTTGTTGCTTCTATTGTTTGTATTCATAATTAATTTTCTGTCGAGTCTTCGTTAAATAGCTAGCGCTCAATGTTTTAAAGTTCATGTTATTCCTTTTTTTTAGTTTACAGATTGCGACGTTGTCATATGTGTGTATTAATCAATCTTAAAATCTCGTTTTTTTTCAAATTTCTAACCGTTATTTTGTAATGTGTAATTCATCATTGAAAAGCAATCATTGTGGACTTTTTAGACTGTCAAAATACCATAAGAAGAAAAAAAGTTGACAATCACCTAACGATTATTGAACAATAAACCTTGAAATCTGACTAGACAGGTAAATTCGACGTGAAAAGTTGCTGTTAATATGTTTTTAGAGAATTCAAAAGTTTTGATAAATAAAAAAGTTATAGCACTTTGAAGAAATGCGCAATTTTTCTTGTTTTTAAAAAATCCCAAAAACCAAAGAAGTTAGTGGGATCGGATAAGCAGCTTTGGATTGGTAATACAATTGCCTACAACTTTCCCCATTTAACCGTTTGTCTATCTCTTATAGTTTCTGAGATCCTTATACATGCATCACCAATTTGGGGCACACTATCTACAGGATTTTTCACGATAACCGTGCATTAGAAGTTTATGAAGTTCCCTGATATCATAAATTTAGAAATTTTGTCAGCGGTCACAATTCGTAATTGTCTATTATTCTAAAATATTTGTAAGGTCACATCACTTCGGGTTAGACTGGAAGTAGTCATCAACTTTGGTAATTTAAATAGAATGCCCTATTTTTTATTGCATATTCGAATTCTGCATAATATTTTGTGAAGATTTATATTAGACTTTCCTATCCCTATCTTCAACTATTTCATAGATATTGTGATTTTTTTACATTTTGCGGAACTTCTATCCTCATTTATAACAGTTTGTATTTCACATGTTTTTAAAGATAAAAGGCTGGAATTTAGAATACTATAACTTCTAGGATGAAGCCTTCATATTATTTGCCTAAAGTTTACCTGTATAATATAGAGTATTTTAAATTTAAAGATCAACTTACACATATTTAATGTTGCAAAAGTCATTTTTTTTTTCAAATGGTGCATCCTGTATATTACTAAAAATTCGAGTTTTAAATTTAATTCTACACCGGTTTCGTATAAGTTTTCCTATACCTATCTCTTACGAGTAACTTGCTACTAGAGTTTTTAGGTACCCAACTCCTATTCTAGAGAATATACATTACGCTGCACAATAAAGGCAGCTGTGGCTGTCATAAAACAGAATTTTGACAACACATAAATTCTAAAGCGTCATTTATATATTAAAGTTAATCTGAGTGTGTTTATATTACTCACGTTATAGAAATAATAAGCCAATAAAAAGGAAGAATAGTGAAGAGTACTCTAATATGGATATTTTTAATTTATTTTATATTCATGGGAATGCAATCGGTTTGTAAGCAGAACATGCAGGATGTTTAACGAGAGGTATCCGACTCTATCGGCAATGACTAGAGGAAAATTCGCAAGGATAACGGAACGATTTAAATTGACTGGAAGCGTCATAACTACATGATCCAAAGCCAGTAACTGAAAATGAAGATAATGAGATAAACGTTTTGGTTTATTTTCAAGTTTACCCGCGTATCTCTATTCCTGCAGTTACTCGAGCTTTGGGAATATCAAGTTCATCTGTGCATAGAATATTGAAATCTCATAAAATGCACCCATATTTAGAAATAGTACTACAAGGACTTCGACCTGGTGACCATTTAAAAAGAGTGGAATTCTGCGAACACATGTTTCTGAATATTCAACAAGATAAGAATTTTCTCTATAAAATTATCTGGACCGACTAAACAAAATTTAGAAGGGGAGGAATTGTGAATAGGAGAAATAGTCATTTTTGGTCAAGTGAAAACCCTAATATATTTAGAGAAGGACGTTTTAATGTGCTTTGAATTATTATGGAAAATAAGGTCTCTTATGAAATTTACGAAGAAAATTTAAACGGTGAAAAGTATTTGGAACTGTTAAGGGGATCTGTCCGTAATTTTCAGGCAAGGCTACCACTAGATATAAGGCAAATCTGCTGGTATCAGCTACACGGCGCGTCTGCCTACTTCACTGGTGAAGTTTACTGACACTTAACGCAATTATTTGAGGACAGATTGATTGGGCCCAAGTATAAAAAGTTAAGTGTATGACACAACAGTGCAAAGTAGAGAGGGTCTTTTAAACCGTGTAATTAGAGCTTTTAGAGATTTGGATCCAAACGAAATCAAATACGGCCATGGTAGCCAGCCTTCCAACACTCAGTGAGATATGAGACACGAAGCTCGTGCCGCCATCTCGTTGCGGAACCAAGTAATGGCAGCTCCAAATAACAAAGAATATTATAAAATAGAGACTGTATACAACCAACTAACAATTTAGTAAATTGTCAGCCCTAGCCCATTTCTACCCTAATATAGGGACAAAGTCTGTAATACTAGATGCATTCTCACCACAATTAGAACTGTAGACCGGTTTCGCTCTAATTAGAGCTCGTCAGTACGGCATACTAATTGCAGCGAAAATACACCTATAAAGTAATACGGCCATGGTAGCCAGCCTTCCAACACTCAGTGAGATGTGAGACACGAAACACGTGCCGCCACCTAGTTGCGGAACCAAGTAGTATGTTGTCACGGCAGCTCTAAATAACAGAGAATGTTAAAAAATAGAGACTGTATCCAACCAACTAACAATTTAGTAAACTGTCAGCCCTGGTCCATTTCTACACTAATATAGGGACAAAGTGTGTAAGGCATGTATGCATATATTACATGCATGCATATATTACACACAACACAATAATCTATTGCAATAAACACGATTATAAACATGATTGGTGCCTAGCAAACTGTTTATTCATCTAGGGCCATATTAGGATTCAATAATTAGCACAAAATATGGGTCAAAAATGTTGTGATGCTTGTTCAAACGAAATAATAAAAAGAACGTTGGAATAAATATCCATTGTTGAAAGAAACCACGCTATTTGAAATCAATCAAGAGAACGACTGTTTACTTCAGCATAAATAAAATGAGGAATGATGGAAAATGTCCTCGCATTTTCTTATAGGATTTTTTTTCGCGGACTGTTATGAAAAAGGTTATATTATTTTAAATTGAAAATTACGATGACTCGGCTGTATCAAAGAAACCAAGAGACAAAGATATATTTAAACTTAAAGGATGCTCGTCAAAAAATCACAGCATTAAAAAAGTCTGTACGCAGCAAGTGCCTTATGGTAGTGAATTTTCACTAAAATATTTTAACTTGCAGATTGGTCTTTTTTAATGGAAGCAGTCATCAAATTTGGCTAAATATTTTTGACACAAAATTCTGCTAAAAGCATACATAAAATTCAAATTATATACCTAATCTATAATTAAAATTGAAAATAAAATAATTTGTTTGCACTAAAATCCATTGAAACCTTATTTTCGCCGAATTTCATTTAAAAAATTTTATACAAAAATTCTCAAATATTTCTTTAAATAAAATAAACTCATTTATAAGAAAAATCGCTATTGAAAGAACATTTTGTACAAGAAAATTCGCTAATAAAAATAAATGAAAGAAATTTTAAAAACTGGTCCGATTTTCCTGATCAGCCAACCATTTCAAATTATTTACCCACCTACCAAAATATAATTTTTCACAAATTCGACGACACAACCAAAATTTCATGAAAATTTGCAAACAATTTTTCAAGAAAATCCGTAAACATTTTTTTTGTGATAACTTTTTAAATATTTATCATTAATTACCAAAATGTCACATAAACATTTTACAAAAAATTATTTCTACGAAACATCAAAAAATTTCTTTTCACACAAAATTTTGCAAAAAGAATACTTTTTTTTTTTTATATATACTTGTTTTGGCCTCGAGCAAAGCTCTTTTAGCCACGGTCACTCCAGGTCAACAACTAGTGCTACAGCTCCCTATTATAATATGATGTTTTACATTATAATAAAAAACAAAAAGGATTCTCTATGCTATCGTCTACCAAGCTCAGCAAACAAACACCTAAATTTCCCTTACTTCATGTAAACCAATAATAATTTACGAAGATAGACTATGCCCATCATACTTTACATTTTGTTTTTGTGGGTAAGGTGTATGTATTTAAGTCTTATAAACTAGGATTAAAAATAAGGAAAAAAGACATGGGATCACAAACTTCACGCCTAGGGGTCCACCAAGGCGACTTTATTTGAGACAAACTAGACTGGACCACGGTAAAGATGGGTTAGACACAGGGACAGACAAAAGGAATCTATAATTATATGCCTATTAACTATAATGTCAATTTCTTCCACAAAATTACTATAAAAAACAGAACAAAATTTTATATCTTTTTACGTTGAGCTAAATTACCTCATGTAATTTATTACATTTAATGAAGTTCAAAAGTATATGCATCATCTCTCTTTCAACATAGAACGCTACATGCAACAAATATGATATATTTAATGGTAGTGGAATTCCTTGATCAAGACATTTTTTAATTAGATTGTTACATGCATGGATGTGTTTCTTACAATTAAAAAAGATATGATTAATATCACACACACTTGTTCCATCACAACTACACAGTGGATTGTCTGCCAACCCCATTTTAAATAGTTGCTTTTTGGTAGCACCATGCCCTACGATGATTCTAGCAAGTGTTATGTATATTACTCTGTTAGTAGGGGCTATTTCTGAGATCGATTTAGAAGGCAAGGTGGGAAATATTTGGTGAAATTTACTTTTTACTATGGCTTGTTGCTTGCTCCATTGGTCTGACCATTCTTTCCTCATGTGTCGTTTACAGGTAGGGAGAAGATCTCTCGTTAAGAGTATATTGCAACTCTCTCCTATTATTGTTGCATTTTTTGCCAGTTTATCTGCTTCTTCATTGCCCTTGATATGTGCATGTGCTTTTATCCACATAAATATAGCTGTTTTTCCAGCCCTCACTAAGTTCAGGTAATTGGATCTAATAATGCCTATAAGTGGGTCCTTGAATACCTTAGAGGGCTTCTTCAGAGCCAATAGTAACGACTTGCTGTCGGTTATTATTATAAATTTGGAATGGGATTCTATTCCCATGGCCATTTCAAGAGCTTTGATAACTGCTACTGTTTCTGCCGTATATATGCTGGTTTCTTTGTGTAGCTTAAAAACGAAACTGGATGTCGTCGATTCGCAGTATATACTACACCCTACGGAATCTGATGTTTTGGATCCATCGGTAAATATTAGGGCAGATCCTGGAAACTTCTGGATATTTTCACGGTAATAGCTTTGAACATCTATGTCTTCACTATGGCAATCTGGTAAAACAACAATTGGATTCCATAGTAAAATATCATATGACAACGTAAACACTTCTGACTCGTACAATATGGTTGGTGTTACTATTGTGGATGTGTAAGATAAAGCTTTTGTCAATGGTGGTGAGTTTTTATGCCGCCAGTATGTGTTATTTTGGGTATGCGACAAGATGGTGTTAGTTTGGATGCTGATTTTTCCTTGCAATGGTTGCTTTATCAGGAATTTGCTAGAAAGATATTCCCGTCTTAATTTGAGAGTTGGCTCATTGGCCAAGGCCAAGATTGATTCTGTGGGGGTTGATTTTATTAGCCCGTGGACTAATCTTAAAGCTTTATATTGTATTCTGTCAATTTTTCTTAAGTGTGTTTCCGCAGCAGACCCATAGAAAATTGAGCCGTAGTCTATGATCGACCTAGTGTATGACCTATAAAATTTCATCGCTGTTCTGGGATCTGCACCATATTTCTTTTTACATGTATATTTCAAAATATTCAGACTTTTTTCACCCTTGCTTATACAATAATCAACATGTTCCTTCCACAAAAGTTTTTGATCGATTATTACACCTAAGTATTTGTAGCTTTTGTGACATGGCATATTTTCTTCGGCAATCGTAAGTTGAGGGGTATACGGTATTCTATGTCTTGTATAAAAAACGACTGAAGATTTATTGACAGACATAGTAAAGTTGTTTTGGAACAAGTATGCCTTGATTTTATACATGATGTAATTTAACTGTTTAATACATAGACTATAAGAGTTTTGTTTAGTATATATGCAGAAGTCATCTGCGTATTGGATTATCTCTGCAGCGCCATCAAAAAGGCTGTGGAAGTCATGTGTATATATATTAAATAATAAGGGGCTTAAAACAGATCCTTGCGGTAGACCCGAATAACACGTTCGTGGTTCAGTATATGCCCCATTCGCTTTTATATACACTATTCTGCCAGCAAAGATCTTAACGATATTAGCTGCCATGTTTTCAGGTATGCCAACCTGGCTCATTTTTTTTATAAGCACGTGTAAATCTACGTTATCGTAAGCCGCCTGCAGATCCAAAAACATAGCTGCCATATATTTATTTTCAGAAAGGCTTATGTGAATATCATTTACTAAGGTGGCAATACATTGAGTGGTACTTTTATTTTTTCTAAAGCCAAACTGTTGAGCTGGTAATAAGCAATTTTGCTCAAGGTACCATTGAAGTCGTTGTTTTATAATTTTTTCAAATGTTTTTAGCATACAAGGTAGTAATGTAATAGGCCTATAAGAGTCGCTAAGATCCCCGCCGGGTTTAGGCAAGAGAACCACCACAGCCTCCTTGATAGCAGTGCAGTCACAGCCATCTCTTAAAATACTGCTATATATATCACAAAGAAGTATTTTTGCAATAAGGGGTAAATGATATATCATGGTATAGTTTATACCATCTTTTCCAGGTGCCGAGTTTACAGTGTTTTTACAATTGATGTCAATTTCCTCTATTGTGATATGTTTATTTAAATAACTATTTGTCTGGTCATGGTAAACATTAAAATTCATACTTACACTCGGAGGCGCAATTTTTTCTGAGACACTATCCAGGACATCCGCCGAAATATTTATGTCTTTTGAAGTTCGCTTACTTTTAATACCATTGGCCCTTCTCCATATTTCTGAAGGATTTGAATGCGAATTTAACGAATTGCAGTACTTTTCCCAAGATTGCTTGGCTTTTAACTTAAAAACTTGTTTACATCGGGCATTAATTTGTTGGTATTCAAGAAAATTATTCATGATCTGATTTTGCCGAAATTTTTTAAAAATTATTTTTCTACGATTGTTAAGTTCGCTGCATTCCTGGTCCCACCAAGGTGCTTGTTTATATTTTTTATTCGTGCTATGAGTGCTTTTAGGAATACTGGAATCAGCAGCTTTGTAAATTGCCGATATAATGAAAGCAAGTTTATCGTTAGTTGTTTCTAAACGGGGTTTTGTTAAAAATATTTTATTTATAGCAAGCTGATATAAATCCCAGTTAGCTTTGTTTGTCTGCCAAGCAACGCATGGGACCGGAACGGGCGAGGGGCACATCTGAGATGAATCTACGCCTAACGTTAGTAGTATTGGCAAATGATCAGACCCATAGGTGTCCTGAATAGTTTCCCAGCTAGAATCTTTAATTAGGTTTGTTGTCATTATTGAAATGTCTACTGCAGATTTAATTTCATGAGGTCTAGTGATACGTGTAATAGACCCATCGTTACGTATAATAAAATTAGGTACTTCTTCAAGTGCTTCCAATAAAATTTCACCCTGTCTTTCCACCTTACCAGATCCCAAACTAGTATGATGGGCATTAAGGTCGCCGCCTATAATGGCAACTGGTCCAAGTTGTTTCATTAGATTCACATAATCACTACTACAAAGAGAAATATTAGGTGGTCTGTACACCGAAGCCAATGATATATTTTTACCATCTTTACTGATAGAGATAGCACAGCATTCTAAATTTTGATTAAAATTAAAATTAAGATTTATATTGCTAAATGAAATTTTATCTGATATTATTATTGCTACACCACCCGCTCCGTGTGTGCGGTCTCTTCTAACTATATTATAACCTGGAATGCGTACCAGATGATGCGCTTTATACCACGTTTCGCTAATAAGAGCAACATCACATTTGGTTTCTTTAATTAGTTTCTTAAGGAACAAAGCATTACTAATCGCTGACCTAGAATTCCATTGTACTATCCGTAAATTTACCATCAGGTTGTGTGACTGAATGATCTAATAGCGTATCGTCAATGATCTTATTTATATATTCTGTGATGCCTATATCTCCCATATTACCGCCGTCACCACTACATATATTATTCAAATAGTTTACTAAGGTTTGTATATTATTTTTCAGCATTAATTTAATTTCCTCTAAAGTTTTTTGTTGGGAATTATGAGGGTTATTTAATATTGGGTTTCCAGAAAATCGCCAAGTTGTTTCAGTTGGGAAACTAGTAGGCGATGGACTATTGTCAACTTTTCTCCGCTTCTTATTTTGTTCCACTATAATTTGTTTACTCTTAAAATGATGACTTTGAGGTTCACGATTTATAGGCTGTTGCTTTTTTTGAGATAAAATGGGAAATTCTTCAGAACAACTAATTAAAGGTGTAAACAAATTTGTGTTTGTTTTTACTTTGTTTGAAAATAATGTCGGGTTATCAACAGCTTTTTCAGCTTCTTTAAATGAAACATTGTGGCGCGTCATAATCTCTTTAATTCTTTTTTGTTTTGCAAATATGGGACACCCTCTATATGTAGTTTGATGATCTGAATTTTTGCAGTAAATGCAAAATTTTTCAGCGTTACATGAACCTAAATGCGTTTCTGCACAATTTTTACATCTAGAAGTTTTACTTTTGCATAATATGGACGAATGGCCGTACCGCAAGCATTTGTAACACTGCATAACGGGTGGAATGTATACCTCGACTGGACACCTAACTCTATCAATAAAAACATAATCAGGGATTACAGAACCTCGAAATGAAATTTGAACCATTTGTCGTGGTATTTGTTGTTTTTCACCGGATTCATTCGTTATACTCCTTTTCATCCGTTTAACGCTTGCTACAGGTATAGCAGACTTAATTGTTTTTAATAACGTTTCTTCAGAAATTGCAGTATCAACGTTTCTAACTATTGCTTTTTTATACGTTAAATGCATTGGAATATACGCATTAAGCTGATTTTGTTTAAAAACGTTGTGACGGACCAGCAAATTTGCACTAGCAGCTGACTTTGTTATTATTTTAATTCTGTTTATGCCTACCGGCGCTACTTCAATTATTTCCGACTGGAGTTCACCCGTATCGTTTAACATTCGCCCCACTCTCATTGGATGTATTTTACCTACATGTAAATGTTCAGATTCGTGTTCCACAAATATGTAAAATGGTCCCTTATCATGAATGTTAAATCTGTTATCAAAATTTATCTTTCTTTCATATTTATTATTACTGTTTAATGGGTTTAATAAAATATTTTCGTCTTTATTTACTCTATTAGAATCACTGTTTACTATTATATGTTCGTCATTATCTGTAATATTTGTCGTAATATTTGTACTTACTTTATGTTTTTCGGGGTCTGGGGGTCTCCCTCCCCCTTCCCCATATGATCCACTCGACATATTACCTATATGCAAGGAATTCCTAGCATAATTATGTTAATTCACCAAGGTTAAATTAAATTTATTACTTACCAATGTAACTGATACAAGCCACTATAATTTGGTAATATAATAACTTAGCTTACCACCTTTAATAGGTTTTAACCAGCGGAGCACACGAACACACGTCTTCACTCTGCAACGGTCAATCACCGAAATCCAAAAAAAAAAAAAAAAAAAAAAAAAAAGAAAAGTACCTAATAGAAAAAGAAATAAATTAAATAAATTAAAAAAGATTGAAAATATGACCTAAATACAGAACTAGATACTTTTTCTGTGGCTTCACAGAGAAAATTATTTTGCCTGTGGATGCTGTAAAAATCGAATCCGGTTGTAGAGAAGAAAACAACCTCTTCTCATGTCACAAATCTCTATGTCTATGTTAACTGTGGCACGATTTTACCAACTAAGGGCAACAAGAGCTACTATTAAACTTGAATTAAAAGTCTTAAAAGTGCTTATCTTTTCTTTTCAACAAAAAGCCGCTAAACATATATTGGAATTGCACAATCTGATCAGATAACGTTAAAATGGAATCAAAGAACAAAAAAAAACGTTACAAGAGAAATTCAGTCACCGATGAGATTTGAGCCCGCGTCCCCACTTTCATCAGACGGGGATGCTAACCATTACACCAGTTAGGGCATCCGGCAATTGCAATGAAGACAGGTAGATAACCGATAATGGTTTTAAGTTATTTATTTGTAACACTTAAAGTCTTTAGAGGCAGATTTTGCAACTATTTTAGCAAACTAGAAGTGTATCATAAATCTAAAACATTCTAATATACAGTTTATGCAATATTAGATACAATATTTTGGTATTTTGTGTTCTCTAACTTTTAGTGGCATTAAAATTTTGCTTCATTAAGTGCCTCTAACTTTTTCTCCTTTTAACATAGAGACCTCAATTTTGGTACAGAATTTGGTTTTTACAACGTAAACCAACTTGCCAAATGTGGTTGCTATAGCTTTGTTATTTCCGGAGATATGATTTTTTTCCAGAAGAAAACGTAAAGTTTTCTCGTAAAAACCGATTCGATTTTCCTCGCTAACGAACTTATCCAAGCCACTTGCAAAAGAAATGTATTCACACAAAATCGGCCTTTTATTTTTTTTAGTTATCGGTGTGATCCATTGGTTTTCTAGCTCATTTTTAAGTCATATTCTTTGAGTTTTTGTGTTATTTTTTCGACCAATAGAGGCTCAACGCGCAGGCGTCACGTACAGTGTCAGACATAGACCACACAGGGGCGATCATAGTCAGTAGCGTGCCGAGGATGAACCGGAACAGTTCGAAACTGCAGTCCACGTAATCAAATAACAAATCACTGAAAGTACAGCAAACAAATAGAGTATATATATATATATATATATATATATATATATATATATATATATATATATATATATATATATATATATATCACTCCGATAACTCAAAAAATAATTAACCGATTTTGATAAAATTTGGCAGGTACCTTCCTTTTATTAATGGCTTGGATAAGATCGTTATTCAGGAAAATCAAACTAGGTTTTCCGGGAAAACTTTGGGTTTTCTTTTGAAAAAAATTCATATCTCCGGAAATAACAAACCTATGGCAATAAAACTTTGCAAGCTGGTTTACATTGTAAAAAACAAGCTCTGTGCCAAAATTTAGGTCTCTAATGTGAAAATAAAAATTATAGGCACTTAATGAAGCAACATTTTAGTGCCACTAAAAGCCAGAGAAGACGCGATGCCAAAATAGAGGATGTGTTAAACAAAGTCTATTAAATATTACAGACAACGTTTACCTTTTCATGCCGAAAAAAGTTCAAGAAGTACCAGAAAATCTCCTTTGAAAATTTTATAATTTTTTTCCTGTATATGTCAAACAGGAGATTTGAAACGTCAAAATTAGTATAACTATTGTGTTTTATGAATCGTAAATATTGCATAAAATGTATATTAGGATGCTTTAAATTTATGCTACTCTTCTCATGTGTTAAAATAGTTGCAAAATATGCCTCTGAAAACCTTACATATTACAAATAAATGACTAAAGACCATTACGGGTTATCTACCTTTTATTGCACAATATTCTCCAAGTGTTACTGTGGTCGAAGATATCTTGCTGATAAGCGAAGAAGCGCTGGTTCAAGTCTCACTGTTGACTGTATTTTCTCATTCCGTTTTTTTTTATTTTTTTTTCGTCTTTGATTCAATTTTAAAATTATCTGATGTATTTGCAATATTTTCTAGCGATTTTTTGTTGAAAAAATCACTAATGAAAGATAAGCACTTTGAAGGCTCTTAATTCAAGTTAAATACCAGCTGTTGTAGTCCTTAGTTGGTAAAACCGCGCCACAGTTAACATAGACGTAAAGATTTGTGACATCGGAAGAGGCTGCAGCCGAATTCAATTTTTACAGCACCCACAGGCGAAAGAATTTTCTCTGTGAAGCCGCAAAATAAGTATATACTTCTGTATTTAGATCAGATTTTACGTATTTTTTAATTAATTTAATTTATCTCTATTAGCTAATTTTCTTGTAGAAAATGTTCTTTTAATAGCGAGTTTTCTTATAAATGAATTTAATGAATTTTCTTCCAAGAAATATTTGTGAGAATTTTTGTGTGAAAACTTATTCAATTGATGGAACATTTTTTAAACGAAATTAGTCGAAACTAAGGTTTTAATGGATTTTCGTGCAAACAAGCTATTTCATTTTCAATTTTAGTCACAGATTAGGTATGTAATTTGAATTTTCTGTATTCTTTTAGCAAAATTTTTTATAAAAAAATATTTATCCAGTTTTTGCACAAATGTTTTTGTTCTTCCGTAGCAATCATTTTTTGTAAGATATTTTTGTGAAATTTTGGTAATTAATGATAAATGTTTTATAAGTTATTATAAAAAAAATACGATTTTTTTTTTAACAAGTGCTTGCAAACTTTCATCAAATTTTTGTTTTCTCGTCGAAAAAGTTTTTGGGAAAAATTATATTTTGGTAGGTGGGTAAATAACAAAATGGTTTGTTGGCTAGGAAAATCGGACTAGTTTTTTAAAATTTATGTAATATATTTTTATTAGCGAATGTTCTTGTACAAAAAGTTGTTTTAATAGTGAATTTTCTTATAAATTAAGTAAAGGACTCTTCTTTGAAGAAACATTTATTGAGAATATTAGTATGAAAAATTATTCAATTGATGGAACATTTTTTACACGAAAATCATCGAAAATAATGGTTCAATGGCCTTTCGTGCAAACGAATTCTCTTATTTTCAATTTTAATTACAGATTATGTATATAATTTCAATTTTACGTATTTTTTTAGCAAAATTTTTTGTAAAAATATTTTGCCCGTTTTTGCAGAATTTTTTTGTGCTTCCGGAGAAATCACCAGGTTTCAACAAAAATGTTTTTTGAATTTGAAGAGGTTCGTTGTCCAGAAAAATCGGACCAGTTTTTTCGAAAACGTTTTAAGTTCATTTTCAGAAAAATTTTGCACTTTTTCAAACAATAAAGTTATTTTGATGAAACATGGTACATTGTTTCTATTATATTGATAACCACATTTGATTGATGGCTGCTTTCATTAACGAAAGACAGATTTGCTATTAAAAACTTTTTTTAATCGAACACACTTTATATTATTACATTTTTGCATTTTTTATCGAAATATAATGCATGTTTGTAAGAAAAGAAACTCAGGACGCAGCAAGTGCTTTATGGTAGCGAATTTTCATTATATATTTCATATTTCAATATCTCAGTTTGCTATTAGGTTAACGTTTGTTGGCTAGTTTTTTCGGGAACATTTTGAGCTTTTTCTCAAAAAATCTTTTAAATTTTCAAAAAATTACGTTATTTTGATGAAATATGGTACATTGTTTCTACTATATAGGTTATACTGGTAACCAAATTTCACGCTTGCTTTCGTTAAAAGAAAAGACATATCAAAAACATTTTGGTAAATTTGCATTTTAACTCCCGAACGCTTTTCAAATTTTTTTCAGAAGCATGCCAAGGACCCTCCTAGATGCACAACCCATAAAAAATTTCTTGTTCTCACCCCCCAAGGAAGTTACGGGACCAGGAGTGTATAGGGGTGCTGGGCGGGGTAGGTAGCAGAAAGGAAATATGAGCAGAAAATGCGAAGAAAACGGCTTGAAAGCTGTCTTTTTCATATCCTGAAGCCATATCCCCCCTAAACCCTGCCCACCCCGCACATCACCCCTATTCATGCCAGGTCCCGTAACTTCCTTAAAGGGTATGAACAAGAATTTTTGCTTGTGGTTTATGCAACGAGGGTGGTTGTACGCACGCAAGAGGAGAAGGAAAATTCTTGCGGCGAAGCCCCCGTACCCCCCATTTCATGCATTGCCGGACGATGCTTATTGCTATAGGGGCCTTCCTTACCTGACCTACGGGGCAGGTCAGAAAGGCCGGGTAAGGCAGGACCCTAGAGCCATAATCACCGTCCGGCAATACCGCTCTCTCGATGCATGGACGAGACCCGACATGGCAAGGATCGCCCGACATGGCAATATCCTCATCACAAAAACAAATAACACGTTACAGACTAAGAAAGGGGTCACACATGCACCTTTTAAGCCACTATAATACCACTGATCATTAACAGAACAAGGTAAACAACGCACAATTTCAGAAATAACGTTCGTAATACCCGAATATATAAGAAACCGTCCAAACGGGTACCGGTACCAGCGCCGTACTGAAAGCGAGGTGTAAACTGTCAGTTATAATGACAATGGCCCATGAATCTAGAATATTCTAGGGATTCCCAAACTCAATGTAAACTTTATGTCAAATGTAATGTTTACGAGGGAAGGGGATGCCACGGGACAGAACCGTACTGGGAAATTGTTAAAAAACTGTGTAATGTGTAAGCAACTTTAAATGCGAATAACTCGGCAAATAAGAGAGAACAAAAGGTAACATTAGCGTCAGCGTGCATTTAAGACACCAAACTTTATCTATCAGCAGTCGATGTTTTGAAAATCGTTCGGGAGTTAAACTGCAAATTCACCAACATTTTCATGAAAATTCACTACCATACCGCACTTGCAGCATCTAGACCTTTTTATTCATTTATAATTTTCCAGGCAGTTAAATTTCACGTAGGCCCGCCCGGGAACTGAACCCGGGACCTCTCGCTTTGCAGGCTATCACCTAGCAACCTGCGCCACAAGGTTGATATAATTTTAGGCCCCATAGCACCATCGTTTTATCAAACTTTTATCCCTATATCGGATAAAATAAACGTGACCGAGCGTACGTTCATCAATCTAAAATGCAGAAGCAGCAGCCTACAGAAAATTGCTTGTGACAAGGATTTTTCATGATGTCTAATAAATCGAAGGGCTAATTCATGAGTTGCTATGGCCCGGTGTGCGATCTGCCTGCCGTGCCGATAAAAATGATACATCGATACTAAATCATTGCATATTACAATTAAAACATCAGCTGCGCGCCCTTGCGGGGATTCTCATAACGTAATGTTCCGTAAATAATCTGACTAATTAAATTAAAGCGGTCGATCAGTTATGTCGGATTAAATTTTATTTGTACGTCTTCTCAGATTTACTGTAGCCCATATTGTGTGGTAAGTTATACAGGGCTGCTAAATTCAAGTCGCCGAAGAATTCTTAAATGGGTAAAGTTTGGTTTGGGTTAATTGTCCTCGAGCATGGCGTTCATTGGTCACAGACCTCTGAGTTTTGCATGAAACAAGGAACAGTACCGTACTAATTTTTACAGTGGTCTCAGCAATAAAGGACGAGGCTCACGTGAATTTGGTAATTAATTGTCGCAGGAAAATTAGTAACACAGACAACATCAACATTAGTTCCATGAAATAAAATAAAAATAAACAAATGTTCAAAATGGCGATTGAATCGAGGCTATTATGCAGAGTTAGTAGAAGGTCCCGGAACGGTCGAATATTTATGTTATTAATGACACGATTTTTTTGTATTTTTGTAATGACCAATGGTAACAAATAAGCCTTTTTTTAAAAAATATTCACTTTTTATCACTTCGGTTAAAAAAAAACTCCAACTTAATTTTTTTTAAACGGAACACTCTGTATTATTTACCATTTTCGGAAGCAGGAGAACAAACTACGTTCGGAATCATCAACATGTTTTTTTGTAATTGATAAGACAACACCACAAAAAAATGAATAAACGATAACGTAAAATCAAGATCTGCATACCTATTTAAATGTACTGCTGTCAATAAAGCAGACAATTCGGGTGCTGCATTGACATTGTCAGCTGTCAGTTGTGGTCGTTGCGTTGCTTTTCTTGTGCAATACATTTTTTTTTAAATGACAATGAAACTCACAGAATCTGAGCGCATTGACATCTTGATGATGTACGGATATGGTGATCATCAACGATCGTTGGAACATGTTCGCACTTTATTCATTACTGTTCATTCAGATAGGCAAATTAGTAAAAGTACTGTTGTTAAAAAGTATGAGGAATTTCGCCAAGTGAAGGGATTTGTCAAGAAGTAGACGTCCAATAACAGTAAGTGGCGAAGACATAAGGTTAAATGTTCTATTATCAGTCCAAGAAAATCCTCATGGATCTACAGCAGAATTGGGTCAAATTGATGACATATCCCAAAAGTCTGCTCACAAAACTCTGAGGTCTGAAAAAATGAAACCCTTAAAAATCCATGTGGTTCATGAATTGACCGAGGATGACCCAGATCGCAGACTAAAGTTTTTTGAAATTATAAAAGAACTTATTCAAGCTCGGCCTAACTTTGTGAATGAAATAGGTTTTTTTCAGCTGAAGCAACATTTCATCTGAATGGTACGGTTAACAGGCACAATTGTCGTTTCTGGTCAACAGAAAACCCTCATTGGATGGAGTCGATAGGCAGTATTCTAAAAAAGTGAATGTGTGGGCTGGTTTGGTAATAAACAAAT
Organism: Tillus elongatus; assembly: GCA_964006375.1. Taxonomy (NCBI): domain Eukaryota; kingdom Metazoa; phylum Arthropoda; class Insecta; order Coleoptera; family Cleridae; genus Tillus; species Tillus elongatus. The sequence continues at coordinate 16,180,406 of OZ023266.1, forward strand.
TAAATGGACCTTATTTTTTATTAGCGGAAATTTAAATGGTGATGGCTACTTGAATTTATTGAGAAACCAAATTGTACCAGCACTTAGATGACTCTTTCCAAATCAAATGAGGCCTAATCATCCAAGCGATAATATTTGGTTCCAACAAGATGGAGCTCCACCACACTTTACAAGTAATGTCCCTGCTTACTTGGACCAAACATGTCCTAGCCGCGGGATCAGACGCAGAGGAGTAATCTAGTGGCCAGCTGGTTCTCCAGACCTGCCGCCACTGCACTTCTTTTTGTGGGATCACTTGAAATGTCATGTGTATTAAGAACCACCCAATGATCTGGAACAATTACAGGAGCGGATAACTGAAGAAATCATACATATTACGCCAAAGATGATACAAAATTCAGTGACACATTTTATTGATATATTATATCACTGCCAAGTTGTAGAGGAAGCACAATTTGAACAACTACTTTAGTTTAAATCATATAATGAACTTTTATAACAGATATCTTGATTTGGCATTATGAATGTTTTATCATTATTTTTTGGTTGTCTTATCTTATCAATTACAAAAAACATGATGATGTTTCAGAATGTAGTTTTTTATCATGCTTCCGAAAATAGTAAATAATATAAGGTGTTTCAAAATTTAAGTTGGAGTCATTTCCTGTTAAAACGGAAGTGACAAAAAAGTAAAGGTGTTTAAAAAAAGGCTTATTTGTGACCATTGGCCATTACAAAAATCTAAAAAAATTGTGTCATCGATCGTTTCGGGACTTTTTACTAACCCTGTATAGTTGTAGCATTTAAAATTAGTAGGATAAACACATTCGTCCTGCCCAGATGTCTTTCAGGACATGTTTCTAATTGAAGAGTGGAAATTAGAAAGGGCCTAAGTGCCAAAATAACAGTTTTGAGATAATAGAGAAAAACTAAATAAAAGTCAGAGACCTTTTTTAAGGAAATTTTATTAAGTATTATGCATTTAAACCGAAACAAAAAACCTACTTCTTAACAAAAATTTGCAAACTAAACTTCTTACTACAAAAAAAAAACTGTTTAAACGAGGAAATTAGGAAAAGGCCTAAGTGCCATAACTGATTTTGAGTATAGAAACATTCATAAAATACATTTTACTTCTTTTTTGTTTGTTCTTCTAAACCATTGTTTCAATCTGAAGTAACTGTTTATATAAACGTTGGTGTTCTGGATTTTGAAGATAAGGAATCATGCTTCGAAGAGATCTCCTCATTAGTGAATTTTCTTAAAAAAAATTCACTAATGAGGAGATCTCGACTTTCGAATTTTGAAAAAATTTCTTCAAATGAGCGCTATTTAGGACCCCCGGAACCCAAATCCGAGGTCAGTTTCAGACTTTGTATGTTTATATATATATATATATATATATATATATATATATATATATATATATATATATATATATATATATATATATATATATATATATATATATTTATGTGTCACACCTATAACTTAAAAAATAATGGACCGATTTTGATAAAATTTGGCACATACCTTCCTTTCGCAAGTCGCTTGGATAAGTTCGTTAGCCAGGAAAATCCGCTGAGGTTTTCCCAGAAAATTTTGTGTTTTCTTTCGAAAAAAATCTAAAAAAATTTATATCTCCAAAATTAACAAAGTAAGGGCAACCAAATTTCATACGCGGGTTTATGTCATTAAAGGAAAGTTACTTACAAAAATTTAGCTCCGTAGGTTAAATGACAAAAAAGTTACAGGCATTCAAAGAAAAATAAATTTGGGTTCTCCTCAAAATGTCAAAATCGCGATTTTAAACGTCAAAATTGGTGAGTACCTTCCTTTTGCAAGTGGCTTGGATATGTTCGTTACCCAGGAAAATCTGACGAGGTTTTCCCGGAAAATTTTGTGTTTTCTTTCTAAAAAAATTTATATCTCCAAAATTAACAAGGTAAGGGCAACCAAATTTTATACGCGGGTTTATATCATTATAGGCAAGTCTGTAGGTCAAAAGACAAAAAAGTTATAGGCATTTAAACAAAAATAAATTGGGGGTTTTCACAAAATGTCAAAGTTGCGATTTAAACGTCAAAATTGGCAACATTTAGGAAAAGAACTTGAATCTAATACGGACTATGGAAATAAAATGTCTCAAGAAGGATGTTTTACAAACCCTGAAGTCTTAGTTTCAACCGTCATTGTCCTTCATTTTAATAAAATGTTTCCAGAAAATTCATTTCAAATTGACCCTTTCTCTGATGCTTGGCAGTAGCCTTAGCTATAGAGTTTATCGTTAATAGTATATAATTTTTGTAGAATTTTCGTAAAAAAATCAATAAAGCTCAATATATCTGTTATTATACCAGATATGAAAAAAACTTGTATATATTAATTATAGGGTGTCTTAAACTACATCTTAAAAAATGATTTCTACAAACACAGGGTGGCCCATAAGTCGTTGGTGATACAAATTTTCTTTTTTTTTTTAATAAAACACGCCTTATGTTATTGCATTTTTGCATTTTCCATCGAAATATAATGCATGTTTGTAAGAACAAAAATTCTGGACGCAGTAAGTGCGTTATGGTAGCGAATTTTGATCAAATCCTTAATATTTGAATAGCTCAATTTGCTATTAACCTATAAGGTTGACCAAAAAACTAGTTTTTTCGGGAACACTTTAAGTTTACTTTCGGAAATTTTTGTACATTTTCAAACAATAAAGTTATTTTGATGAAACATGGCACATTGTTTTTACTATATAGGTTATACTGGTAACCAAATTTGATGCCTGCTTTCTTAAAAAAAAACACATTATTGCTATTAAAAAATAATTTTATGAAAATTCACTACCATAACGCACTTGCTGCGTCCCGAGATTTTTTATTTTCCGACACCTTGCTTTCTGATGGCAACTTCATTATATTAGCCTGTCTAAGTCCAGCAAAAGTTTTCCCTTTCTTTAAAACATTAACTTGCATCTCTTCTTGAAGATCAGAAAATGAATAACGAAGGTTATGAATAATTATATTGGACTTAGGACCTTTCTAAGGAAGATGCTCGCGCACATACAACTACCGACATATACGAGGGGCTCTTATTTAAGCAAAATTTTTATTTTGCCGCTTAGAACCTTTCATATGACATAAAGCATGGCACATAGAACCTTTCTATGTAAAAAACTGAATTTCGGAAAAAATGGCACTTAGGTCCTTTCTAATTTCCACTCTTCAATTGACAAACATGCCTGGACAACTCATTACATGGGTTTAAAACGATGGGACAAACAGTAGGATTCCTTACCTACAATTACAACAAACTTCATATGCCTCTTATCACTAAATCTTGAGCTTCGGTTGACAAATAAAAATAATTAATACATTGAGTACATTTAAGTCGTTGAAAGAAATAAGAGTTGTAAATGTAAATAATCTCGGCACCATATAAGATTACTATTTCGTTTTGGGGCGTTAAAAGAAGTGAGATAAACTTAAGAATTTATTATCAATTAAAATGTACAGTAGAAATTAATATTGCATTCTTTAAGGGTTAATACGAATAATAACATAAAAAGATCGCGGTCGCGTGACGTTAGTATTGAAAGTTCTTTAGCTACCCTGCATTTGCATACCGTTACTCACTGCTGGCTCGACAGCTACTTGACTACTACTCAACTGCTAGTTGCCTACTCTGCTACTACTGAAGGGCGGTTTTCGGTTCTAGTTTGGCGCTGCAGTACTCGTCGTCCTTGATTCTGTGTGCGTCAACGCTGACGTTGGATCGTACCTGGTGAACGCTCTTTGCCTTTAATATATTTTCCACAGTAAATCTTACAGGAAACTGTATTCCGAGATGGTTTAGGCTGCGCCACAGTTGCTTTCGGCAATCGTTGTATTGAGAGCACTGATATAATAAATGATCAAGACTTCCTATGGAGTTGTTTCGCATGAACAAGACTGACTTGTAAAAAAGTATGGACGCAGCAAGTGCGTTATGGAAGTGAATTTTCATAAAAATGTTTTTAATAGCAAATATGTCTCTTTAATGCAAGCAGGCATCAATTTGGTCACCGGTATAACCTATATAGTAGAAACAATGTACCATATTTTATCAATCCCTGAGGCCAATAAGTCTCATGTCCTTCTTGCTGAAAACAGTGGAAAAACTGCTCGACCGGCACATTAGGGGCGGTGTACTGGAAGCATATCCTCTACACTGCGGACAATATGCATACAGAGCAGGATTCTCAACAGAAACAGCACTGCACCAACTGGTGCTGAAACTGGAGAATACGCTGGAGAACAAGGAGGTGGCGCTGGGGGCCTTTCTAGACATAGAGGGGGCCTTTAGCAACACCTCGTTCGGATCGGTTCTGGCAGCTGCCCGGGAGCGTGGAATAGAGGAGACCTGCTGCAGGTGGATCGGTTCCATGCTCAGGGACAGGGCGGTGTTCACCTCACTCGCGGGAGGGACTCTGCTGGCGGGGGTCGCGGCGGGGTGTCCGCAGGGGAGCGTTCTGTCTCCCTTGCTCTGGTGTCTAGTCGTGGACGGCCTGCTGGGGAGGCTCTCGGGAGGGGGGTATGAGGTACAGGGCTATGCGGACGACATTGTCATCATAGTCCGAGGAAAGGTCACACAGGCAGTGTGGGAGCGTATGCAGACTGCACTGAAAGTGGTGGAAGGGTGGACGGTTGATCAAGGGCTCGGGGTGAGCCCCGAGAAAGCAACCGTCGTGCCGTTTACGAGGAGGAGGAAGTGTGAAAGCCACAGAACTCTCACTCTATACGGTAGGAGCGTTCCAATGGCCAGGGAGGTAAAATATCTTGGGGTCGTATTGGACTCTAAGCTAACCTGGAATGGTCACATTGGAAAAATACTGCGTAAGGCAGTCATGACCTTAGCCGTCACTAGGCGGCTATATGGAAAAACGTGGGGACTAAGACCTAGTATGGCCCACTGGCTGTACACAAGGGTGGTCAGACCATCGTTAACATATGCGGCACTGGTCTGGTGGCCTAAGGTGACACAATCCAGTGCCAAACAAAAACTAGGCAAGATCCAAAGGATGGCTTGCCTAGGCATCACAGGGGCCATGTCCTCAACCCCAACAGCCGCCATGGAGGTGTTGCTGGATCTACCCCCCCTACACTTCGTTATTATGGGAGAGGCCAGGCTAGGACTATACAGACTAGCCTGCAATGGTAGACTGAAGATCAACCCAGGCTTCAGGGGCCACTGCAAAATTCAGGAGATCGTGAAGGAACCCATGCTTGAAATGAGGTCAGACTTCGCGAGCCCGCGAATGTGCAGGGAAAACAACTTCACAGTGGAAATCCCTGATCGCGGGGCATGGCGGGAGGAGACACCGGGCATACCACGGGACGCGCTCGTCTGGTTCACGGACGGATCTGGCGGGGAGCGTGGGACGGGGGCAGGTGTTTACTCGGAAGGACCGAGGGTAAGTCACAGTATTTCCCTCGGAGCCCATGCAACGGTGTTTCAGGCCGAGATGTACGCCATCCTGCACTGTGTGCGGGAGAACAAGAGGAGGGGCTACACCAACAAGCGGATCCTCATAGCCACAGACAGCCAGGCAGCCCTTAAGGCACTAAGTAGCCCACGGGTAAATTCCTGGCTGGTGAGTGAGTGCCGAGACGAGACGAGCGACCTGGCTGGGCAGAATGAGGTGACCCTCATCTGGGTGCCGGGTCACTCGGGGGTCAAAGGCAATGAAGAAGCTGACAGTCTCGCAAAGAGGGGGTCAGCAGAACCATTTATGGGACCAGAACCGGCTCTGGGCGTGTCAAAGAGCACTGCCAGGGGAGCCATTAAGTCCTGGGTCAGAAACCAACACAAGGTGTACTGGGCGGACTGTCCAGGGCTCAGACATGGGAAGTCAATAATTGACGGACCCAGTTCAAAGAGAGCTGTGGAGCTGCTAAACCTTAGCAGAGGACAGCTCAGAAACACAACAGGTCTCTTGACGGGACACATGGCCGTCAAGAAACACCTACATAAAATGGGGCGGTTCGAAGGGGACCTCGCATGCAGACTCTGCGGCGAGGGGGAGGAATCAGCCCAGCACATCTTGTGCGAGTGTATAGCTCTGGACCGGAAAAGACAACTGATCTACGGTCACTCTAGACCGGAGACAGAGCAATATAAAACTTCACCCTACCAATCGCTGTGCAGACTAGTTCAAGGCACAGTGATTTTGGAATGGGTGGAGTAAGACTAGGGGTATGCACAATCAACCAAGGGTTGCGGTGCTATCGGGGCGGCAAGGCCGCGGACGAGCCCTGAGGGAAAAAAAAAATATATTTTATCAAAATAACTTATTGTTTGAAAATGTACAAAAATTTTCCGAAGATAAACCAAAAATGTTTCCGAGAAAACTCGTTCCTTAGCCGACGAACCTTAGGTTAATAGCAAATTGAGTTATTGAATTTTGAAGCCTTTAATGAAAATGCGCTACCAAAACGCACTTACTGAGCTTGAATTTCTATTACAGACATGCAACATATTTCGATGAAAAACGCAAAAATTAAAAAAGGAGTGTTCAAAAAAAATTGTAGGTATCACCAAAGACTTATGGGATACCCTGTGATTATCAAAATAATTTTATAAGGTGCAGCTCAAGACACCCTACTACCACCCTTTAAGTAACGTATATAATTTTTCTCGTGCCATGCATGATAACAATTATATTGAGCTTTACCGTAGAAATGCCTCACCCTATATATATGTAAACAGAGAGTAAACCCGGATATGGATTCTAGGGGGCCTAACTTGCGCTCATTTGAAGAAATCTTTTTAGTATTCAAAAGTCGCGGTTTTCTCAAGAACGAATTTTTTCTACGAAAATTAGCTAAAAACTATTGACCATAAACTTAACTAAAACTACTGCCAAAGCATCAGAGAAAGGGTATATTTGAAATGAATTTTCTGGATATCTTTTAGTAAAATGAAGGGCAGCGATAGCTGAAGCTGAAAGTTAAGGGTTTCCAGAGCACTCTTTACATAATCCGCAGTTTTTCAGGTTCTTTACCTAAATGTTGGAAATTTTGACGTTTGAAATCGCCACTTTGACATTTTGAGAAAAACATTTTTTTTTTCTTTAAATGCCTATAACTTTTTTTCTTTAAACATACAGACTTAAATTGGTAAATTCACCCTTTATACTACAAACACGCCTACCAAAACTGGTTGCCCTTATTTTGTAATTTCCGGAGATATAAATTTTTCCCGAAACTAAACAAAAAATTTTACGGGAAAACCTAGGCTAATTTTCCTGGATAACGAACTTGTCCAAGCGACTTACAAATGGAGGGTACTTCAGCAAATTTGGTCAGGTCAGGTCAGGTCAGGTCAGGTCAGGTCAGCAAATTTGGTCAAAATCGGCGCAATATTTTTTGAGTTATCATTGTAATACCTATTATATATATATATATATATATATATATATATATATATATATATATATATATATATATATGTATATATATATATATATATATATATATATATATATATATATATAGAACAAACAAAATGCTATTCAAATTGAAATCAATCTTAAAAGTTTTCGTCACCTCTTAATCAAATTATTCTTTATACAAAAACTCGCTAAAAATTCATCGGAATAACAACAATCTAACAATCTGATTAGATAACGGTAAAGTGAAATCAGACTAAACAAATTTATAAAAAGTGAACTCACTAACTAGGATTAGAACTCGTGATGTAGGAGTCCATTATCTGTTGTACAGAGCTTAGCCCACTCGGCAACGGCCGACATGACGGATGTATGTACTAGCAGGTATATCCGGTACTATGTTAATTGTTTAACTTCTTTACTATTATTTATACCGAACAATTTTTAGTTACAATGGATTTTTTGTGCATATTTTAAAAAAATGAAGGAAAATAACGACTTAAGACACATATCTAGGAGCTTGTTAGTCATTTCGTGTTCGTATTTTTCACTCACATTTGCAAACCTACCATAATTATCAATTTTGACGTTTTAACTTTTTTTAATCACATTTAATTAATTGAAAATTAATTTACCCATAATTTTTTTGTCTTTTAATCTAGAAATCTGAACTTTGGTACATATGATACTCTTTGTGGCAGAAACCAACGTACTAAATTTGGTTGTCCTTAGTTTGTTATTTCCGGAGATATAAATTTTTTTCTACAGAAAACACAACATTTGCCAAGAAAACCTATGCCGATTTTCCTGGTTAACGAGCTTATCCAATCCACTTGCAAAAGGGATATGTGCCAAATTTGGTCAAAATCGGCTTATTATTTTTTGAGTTATCGGTGTGATATATATATATATATATATATATATATATATATATATATATATATATATATATATATATATATATATATATATATATATATAAATATAAATTGAAACTAACCCTGGATATGGGTTCTAGCGGGCCTAATTCGCGCTCATTTGAAGAATATTTTTTTAATTCAAAGGTCAGGATCGCCTCATTTCTAATTACTTTTTTAAGAAAATTTACTACTATGCCAATCGTATACAAGTAAGATGGCAAACAGCCATGGTTTATTTTCATTCTGGTAATTGTTGTACAGTAAGTTTTTGAGATGTTATATTCGTCAATATGTGATATTGTTCTCGGCAATGTTGAATGGATGGGGACATATGGATTTTGTAATCTGGTTGCAAAACTGGGTCATTCTATGCCTCAATTATGTATTGCCTCTATTTTGAGATTATATTAATATTAATATCTTTTTTGCCATGTTCTCTATTACTTTACAGAAGTTTTATGTAGACGCTTTGGCCAACGTATCCACTATATAATTTCCCTGTAGTCCGCTGTGCCCCTTTACCTACATGATTGAAACTCTATTCCCCTTCCTCAGTATTTCTTGGTACACACCCACAGTATCGAAAATCAAAGCTTTTTTACCATGTTTATGATGAAATTTCAGCGATAGTAGGATAGATTAGTAATCTGAAGGAATGACTGTTTTTTTCTAAATTATTATGCTGTGACCATTCTTAAATGAGTATAGATTATTTCAATTAGTTTTGATGACATATTTACAAATATCAACGGCTTTTTCTAATCTAAATAATAAATTTCCGAATAATAATAATAATAATAATAATAATAATAATAATAATAATAATAATAATAATAATAATAATAATAATAATAATAATACCTTTATTATCATCCATTTTGACAGCATACAAGCTACATTGGATTTGTCAGCCTATTACAATAATTAATTTTTCACAACATTAAAATATTCATTTAACGTATAAAAACACTGGTCTGATAGAAAAGAAGAAACTTGACTTTTAAACACCTTAATATTTTGGATATTTTTTAAATTATTAGGAAGATGATTAAATATTTTTAATCCAATACAGTTTGGAGAGTCTTTTATCATCTTAGTTCTAGCATACGGAACATAAAAGTTACAAGCCTGTCTGGTACTAAAGGTATGAACATCACTGTTTAGTCTAAATTTATCACCATTTTTAAAAACGTATATACACAACTTTAAAATATATAAACATATCACAGTTAAAATTTTATTACTAGAAAAGTAGACCCGGCATGACGTCATCTTTCCTATGTTGAAAATAGAGCGTATTATTCTTTTTTGAGCGATAAAGACATCATGCAGCAAGGTAGAATTACCCCACAGACATATACTGTACCTCAGTCTAGAATTAATATGACTGTACTATAAAGATATTAATTGCTTTTCTTTTTTTTTTTTATGTCAACAACACACCACGAGGGCTTACAGCCTAAATACTATCGTACCGTGGGTGTTGACAAGGAGGAAAGAGGCAGCTTGTTAATTCTGGACTTGAAGGTTTGGAGGTTCGGAGGAGAAGGAAAAACATGTGCCGGCAAGGAATTCCACAACTTGGAAGTCCTCGGAACAAAAGAGCGGGCATAACAAGATGTTCTATGTCTGGTGACCTGGACATTAAAAGGGTGCATTCGCTCTGTTCCCCTGGTAGATCTGTTGGGGGCAGCAGGTGGGGGAATTATGGAGGAAAGCTCCTCTGAGCAGTGCCCGTGCAGATATCTATAAAAGAGAGAGAGGTCACCAACGGCACGTCGGTGGGCAAGGGATGGAAGCCTTTGGGTGAGGGTAGGGTCACCGATGAGACGTATAGCTCTCTTTTGAATGGAGTCCAGGATAGCGAGTGTAGAAGCGGCAGCTGCACCCCAGATGTGGGAGCAGTATTCGAGGTTTGGCCTTATTTGTGAAGTGTATAAGGTATAGAGATTAGTTGGTGAAAAGTATTTGCGAGCCCGGAAGAGGAAACCCAATTTCTTAGCAGCCGCTTCTGCAATTGATGTAACATGTTGGTGCCAATTAAGATTTCGATCCACAGAAATGCCAACAAGAGAGAAGGACCCATTACTTTGAATAACTGACTTTGAATGACTGACTTTTCAGTCAAAACATTTCTTATATTTATAAATAAAAAATTAAGAGATGCAAGCCTTGAAACCAACGTCGTACAGTGCAACTTCCAGTTGAGATGTTCATCAACGTGTACTCCAAGGAACTCCAAGGTACTCCAAGAATTGTATCCTCTATGCACATGATAACAGAGACACAATTAGTTGAAGTCATTGCATTTAGACAACCAATATTATATGGCTTGTAGCGTTTCGTCTAATTAGAATATTTCAACAGAGTACTCCAATCTAAAATGTTTATTGAAGCCACAGACCTAATGAAATCATAACTGGAACCCATTCAATTTATACAGTATTTAAAGTAGATAAAATTTTTTGTAATTCTAACAGAGATTAAGTATATTGACCAAAACGTAGACGTTTGACTATGGAATAGCATAGACCAATGTTTGTTTAGTATAAATCTAGTATATAGGTTTGTGTTTTGTTTTCGCTATGAATAATTACGATTACTTTGTAAAAGTTGGAGTGCCTAATATACTAGTATAGCATTTTACTATTATAATTTATTACATACCCGAAAAATATAGAAACCCGGTCTCACAAATATCTGTATCTGTTTGTATTTTATTTCTTCAACGTGGATTAGATTTTGCGGCTATAATACCCAGTTACCGACTCCAGGGAGCTCCTTTTAAAATCTCTATTCGGTGAGATAAATTACAAGAAAAAGTTAAAATAAAAACCATTAGGTAGGTAAAATAATTACATAATAATTAAAAGCCTGGACGCAGCAAGCGCATTATGGAGGTAAGTTTTCATAAAAATGTTTTTATTACCAAATATGCCTCTTTGATGCAAGCAGGCATCAATTTTCTCACCGGTATAACCTATAGAGTGTGTCCCAAACTAGATGGGAATGTATTACTATCTCCGTTATTATTAGAGATAGGGAGACGGTTTAATTAGCAATTTTTTGTAGAATTTCATGCTCGTTCAAATATGACTTTTATTTTGCCCTGCCTCTTTTCGTTTTCGAGTTATTTTGAAAAAAACAAAATTTGTCGATGTCTTTATTTCTCAGTAGGCGTTGATCTGTCATGTCTAAGACTTGCACATTATTAGAACACTTTTTACAGAGTAATCTTATTGTGCTATTCTCAACTTTGGATTGTCATTTGTTTTTGAGCTAGAGGTATCAACGTTTGATTTTATTATGCCAGCCATATTTAATTTTTTGCTCGTGTGACAGCCTGTGAAGAAAGCTTTCCAGTGATGTACAACATGCTTAAGAAATCTTGTAATTGCACTGAAAATTTTGAAAAAACCGTTTTGCGGATAGTAGGCTATGAAATCCAATACCAGAAAGCAAATGACATAAAAAAAGTGTTCAAAAATCAGTAGGCCATGGAGTCTAACAATAAACTTCTACTTTTAACATAATTTTCTGTAATGATTCACGATAAAAAAAATAGGAACTTTGAGCACACCAATGAATCTGCCTATTATTGCATTACAACATTATCCTGAAAAATTGTTATAATTTAATTAAATAGGTAAAGTTAGTAAATAGCTAAATATACTATCAGAACTCAATAAAAAGCAGATTAGTGATTTACGAAGATAAAAATTGTTTGATTTTTCATCGTAAGTCAATTGAAAAACAACAGAAGAAAGGTTGCTATGGATATAACACTATCGCGACAATTCAGAGTACTGTCATTCTTAATTATCTGAGCAATTTGAGATTTATTTAACACGTTGCTTAAAATTGTGTACTAAATAGTTTGTTTCCTGTTTATTTTAAATGTTATTCAACAATATGCCCAGTAATGAAGAATATTTTGACATGTTGGAATGTTATATACGTTCTAACCGAAATACTGAGGCAGTTGCAAATTGATAGCAAAACAACTACTCAGAAAGACGACAACCAAACACCAGAGTATTTCGCAGAATAGTGACCAGACTATTGAACGACGGTAGCTTACACGCAAAGAAACTACCAATGCCTAGAAATGAAGAAAGAAAAAATGCCGTCTTACAGGTGTCAAACGAAAACCCTCCGCAATCTGTTCGGTTTTATGATGAATAAATTGACGTTCCAAAAAGTACGGTACACCATGTATTAAAATAAAGCCATTACCATTCATACAAACCTACAATCGTACAAGGCTTAAATGTTGACGATTACCCCAGGCGACTTCAATTCTGCAGATGGTATCAAGGACAATGTCAGCAAGATGAAAATTTTCATTTGCAAATAATATGGACTGATGAATCCAGATTTACAAATTGTGGTGTGTATAATCGCCATAATAGGCATTATTGGGCAAATGAAAATCCCAATCTAAAGCAAGAAAGACGATTGCAAGACAGTTTTGTTTGGTGCAGCTTATTAGGTAAAAAACTGTTATTTTTATTTGTAGATTAGACAATTAATTTAAAAAAAAATCAGGTAACTTCATTGACGGTCCGTTCTTTTTAGAAAATAATTTAACTGGGGAAAGGTATCTTAATCTATTGAGAAATGATATCTTACCAACAATTAGAAGAGTTCATGATAATTTAGACGAGATTTGGTACCAACAAGACGGTTGTCCAGCTCACAATGCTAGGATCGTCAAAGAATTTTTGTACCAAAATTTTAATAATCGTGTCATTTGTAACAATGGGCCAGTTCATTGGTGTGGTCGAAGTCCTGATATAACACCCGTGGATTTTTATTTTTGGAGTACCCTGAAGAATGATGTGTATAAATTCTATCCACCACAAAATATCAATGAATTACGAAACAGAATCACGGAAGCTATAAATCATATTAACCTAAACACCCTTACCAGAGTTTACAGGCATGTTTCATAAAGGTGTATAAAGTGCATTGAACAAAACGGTGTCCATATTGAACAATTTTCTATTTAGTGGATTTTTAAGTTTCTATTTTATTATTTGTTGAATTCCGTTTTTAATTGTGTTGTTTTGTGGAGTTAAAGTTTCTATTTGTTATTGCTGGGTTTCGTTATTAAACTGTTTCACATAATATTACCTATCATTATTACCTAATTAAGTATTATAAATTAAATCACAATATTTTTTTATCGTGAATCATTACAAAAAATTATGTTAAAAGTAGAAGTCTATGGTTAAACTCCATGGCCTACTGCTTTTTGAACACTCTTTTTGTCATTTGTTTTCTGGTATTGGATTTCATTGCCTATTCTCCTCAAAACGGGTCAAAATTGTCAAAGATTTCTCAAGCATGTTGTAAATCATTGGAAAGCTCCTTTCACAGACTATCACATGAGCAAAAAAACCACATAATAAAAACAAACGTAGATATCTGTAGCTTAAAAACAAATGACAATCTAAGTTGAGAATAGCACAAGAAGATTACTCTGTAAAAAGTGTCCTGATAATGTGCAGGGCTTAGACATGTCAGATAAATGCCTACTTACATATTGAAGAAAAAAGAAATCGACAAATTTTGGTTTTTTTCAAAATAACTCGAAAACAAACAGAGGCAGGGCAAAATAGATGTCATATTTGAAACGAGCATGAAATTATACAAAACATTTCTAATTTAACCGTCTCCCTATTTCTAATAATAACGGAGATAGCAATACATAGTTTGGGACACACTGTATAGTAGAAACAATGTACAAAACTGAAACTACTGAAACTTATAAGTCTGCAGCACAATATTCTTACGACATTGCGTTTTGGTAGAGAGTTTTCATTAAATGCTTGAAATTTTAATGACTTAATTTGCTATTAACCTAACGTTGGTTGGCTAGGAAACCAGTTTTCTCGAAAATATTTTAAGTGTATTTTTGGAATATTTTCTACATTTTCAAACAACAAGCTATTTTCGTAAAATATGGTACATTCTTTCTACTGTATATGTACCGGTAACCAAATCGATGGCTGCTGGCATTAAAGAGACATATTTGCTATTAAAAACCATTTTATGAAAATTCGCTTCCATAACGCACTTGCTGCGTTCAGACTTTTTATAAAGATAACAGATTACATTGCTTTAATTTTTTCTGTCTGAACTTATAGGTAAGGTATCGACCTGCATCATTTTTATTAAGATCTGTTACATTTTTTACGATTGCCCTCCCTTTCTTTATGATTTAGGTGCTGTCTGTCCTTTGATAAATATTGGAAGCTTACATGACCCATTCGCATCTCCGTAGATCGTATCCAAGTTGTAATCTTAAGAAATAAATGTTGAAAGGTATTTGCCCTCACTTTTCACCAAATTTACAAGTGAAGTGGAATGTCTTCCAGACCGTAACAGCATGTATTCAGATAATAAAAGTAAAAAGGTGTAGCGTTAACTTTTTACAAAGTCATACACTTTTACAACAACCCTAGGTACAAAGTAACGAAACTCAATGTTGGAGGATTTAAAACATTGAACTTGTTCTATTATAAAATCAGTTCGGTACGTTTGTTAGGCAAATTAATTGCAAGTAAAGCTTATAACGAGCTTTTATCGTTCACCAGCAAAAGAAACAACGTTGTCTTGTAATAGTTGAAAATAGTTTTGTTACAGAATAATGTAGCCAGTAATGCCAAAGTTGAGCATCTTATGGTCAGTTTCACGAAGCTCGATTAAATATTTAACGGCCGGTTAGTTAATCAAGGCATAATACAACCAATCGCAGCTTCCAAATATTTAATTGTCATGTCAAAAATCCGAATCGTAGATTGTGATTGGTCGTCTGAAGCCTTGATTAACTGACGGTCGCTTAAATTTTTAATCGAGCTTTGTAAAACTGTCTAATGTATTTTATATGGGCGAATTTTTTATTGAGAAAATATATGTCTTACAAGAGTAAAGATTTCTCTATAAGAAGTAGCAATCAAAGGTATTGAAATTATTGAAATTATACTGGTACTATGCGAAACTGGCACCTGTGATCAGAACTGATAAGTACACTTGGAGAACCCAAATTACCACAACACATATTTTAAGAATATCTTACGATCGTTTCACTGACCACGTCAGCATCATCAGATGATAAATAAATTCTAAATTAAATTATCAGCTACCATGTATTTATACTGCACCTAGGTAAACGAAACTAATCCGAAGTAAAAATCGTAGTCGGCGACCCATCGTTTGTCTATTGTGTTAATATTAAACGGACGAGGTCGAAGAACTACTTTAATCTTCTGGTTGACAAATTTATGAGCTTTTATCTAATTTAAAGAATAATGGGCTTAAAATGAAAGGTAACGCGATATTTAAGGAAGCTCACGGTAGAAATATTAGCGGTTTCTGTCCCTAATTGATACTATAATAGTCACTGCTCCTTAGAAATTGCTTCGATAATACCTCCGCATGCCACCTTTCATCAGAAAACCTGTTATAGTCGAAAAGCGCACGCTTTTCAAACAGTTCTTTACGGATTCTGGTTCTTTACTATAGCGTGTAACATTTGGAATGCCCTCCCGGCAAACATATTTCGGAAGATATATAATCTCCGGCCATCCAAAAACCAAGTTAACACCCATTTTGTGGCACAGTAACCAAGTTCGTAATGTACGGCTGGGACTTTGCCTTTAATGAAACTTTCATAAAAAGAAAAATAAACTTGCCAAACAAGGGTTTTTATTTTTTATAATATTAAGCAGGTGGTGTTACAGATTTTTCAGTACAGATGTCGAATTTACAAATAGTACACTTGGAGAACCCAAATCACCACAACACATATTTTAAAAAGACCTTACGATCGTTTCACTGACCACGTCAGCATCATCAGAGGATAAAAAATTCTAAATTAAATTATCAGCTACCATGTAGTTATACCGCACCTAGGTAGACGAAACTAATCCGAAGTAAAAATCGTAGTCGGCGACCCATCATTTGTCTATTGTGTTTGAACTGACGAGGTCGAAGAACTACTTTAATCTTCTGGTTGACAAATTTATGAGCATTTGTCCAATTTAAGGAAGCTCACGTATTTTTGATCTATAAATTCACTATGTGATTATTGGAGCCCGTGACGAGCGCCGACAGGCACATCTGGCGAACAGACCAATAACAGCCGCTCATCTTACAAAACAACAAGAACGACTGTTTACCACACAAAGAAGATGAATATTCCAACTAAAATTCTACATAAAAACAAGTTTCTATATTGATTTTTCATTTTCGTAAAAACAGGTATTTATATTAACTTCTTAGATACAAAGAAAAGGAAAGGGGATTTTTAAGTCTAGAACTAAACGTAAAGCCTAGTATCTGTATAAACCGGCCGAGCGTTTACCTGGTCAAATGCAAAGTGAAAATAAAGGGCTTGAAATTAAAGGTGCCGCACGATTCAATGACGTTTTGTTCTTAATCGACCTTGATATATAAACGATTTCAAAAGCATCAAGCATAGTTTGATGTCTAATATTTTTGACAAGCTTCAAATTTTCCTTGTCAATGTTGTGATTATTATTCCATACATGTTGTGCTACACATGATTTGTCTAGCGTACCATTTGGCAAATGTGCGAGATGTTCACGAAATCTGGAGTATTTGGAACAATTGTTAAAATTCAACTATATAAATGAAGACGTCTGCAAAGAATATTTAACTCTAACTAGCTTTTGTATAAAACAAAATATTTTCCTATTTAACAATGAGTTTTTTGAACAAACTGAGGCACGACAATGGGCAATCCATTATCTCCTTTTACTGCAGACCTTTTTATGAGTAGATTTGAGACCGATTTAAAAAATAAAAATGGGTATTTCCCTATAGTTTGGTTTCGTTATGTCGACGATATTTTTGCCGTGTTTGGCACAAACATATGCATGGTTGAAGAATTTACTGAAAAACTAAATAGTCAATCTGATTCAATAAAATTTATCCACGAAATATAAATCAACAATAAACTTCTTTTTCTAGATATACTAGTTATTAAAAATAAAAATAATGACTCCCTTGAATTAGATGTCTACAGGAAGGAAACTGCCACTATTCGTTATATTCCTAACGATTCGCATCATATGTTTGCACAAAAAACGGCTAGTTTAAATTTCTTGGTGAACAGATTGATAAAATTAAAGTACACAAAAAACGTGGCGAGATATAACGGTTATTCGGATGGTTTAATGGAAAAATTGGTTAACAAACACAGAACAAAGAAAATGATATCTGAATGCACGATATTTGAGAGAGATAAAATAGAGAAAAAATTTGTGTGTCTACCTTATGAACCACGTATCACAAAGGGTTTGGAAAGTATTTTTAAGAAAGCCGATGTACATGTGACTTTTTCGACGAAAAGTAATTTAAAAAATTTGCTGGGTAATACGAAAGACAAAGACAAAGCCACTGAAATGTCGGATATCTATGAGATAAGTTGTAAAGATTGTAATCTTAAATACGTGGGTCAAACTAAGCAAAACATAGCCACCAGATTTCGTGAACATCTCGCACATTTGCGATCTGCTACGGTAGACAAATCATGTGTGGCACAACATATATGGCATAATAATCACCACATTGAGAGGGAAAATTGGAAACCTGTCAAAAATGTTAGACATCATACAATGCTTCATGCTTTTGAAAACGTTTATATAGCAAGGTCGATTAAGAACAAAACGTCATTGAATCGTGCGGCACCCTTAATTTCAAACCCTTTATTTGCATTTGAGCAGGTAAACACTCGACCGGTCTATACAGATACTAGGCTCTACGTTTAGTTCTCGACTTAAAAATTCCCCTTTCGTTTTTTTCGTATCTAAGTCAATATAAATACCTGTTTTTACGTAGAATGAATAATCAATATAAATACTTGTTTTTTTGTAGAATTTTAGTTGGAATATTCATCCTGTTTGTGTGGTAAACAGTCGTTCTTGTTGTTTTTTTTTTAAGATGAGCGGCTGTTATTGGTCTGTTCGCCAGATGTGCTTGTCGGCGCTCGTCACGGGCTCCAGTAATCACATAGTGAATTTCTAGATCAAAAATACGTGAGCTTTCTTAAATTGGATAAAAGCTCATAAATTTGTCAACCATAAGATTAAAGTAGTTCTTCGACCTCGTCCGTTCAATATTAACACAATAGACAAACGATGGGTCGCCGACTACGATTTTTACTTCGGATTAGTTTCGTCTACCTGGGTGCGGTATAAATACATGGTAGCTGATAATTTAATTTAGAATTTTTTTATCCTCTGATGATGCTGACGTGGTCAGTGAAACGATCGTAAGGTATTTTTAAAATAAGTGTTGTGGTGATTTGGGTTCTCCAAGTGTACTATTTGTAAATTCGACATATGTACTGAAAAATCTGTAACACCACCTGCTTAATATTATAAAAAATAAAAACCCTTGTTTGACAAGTTTATTTTTCTTTTTATGAAAGTTTCATTAAAGGCAAAGTCCCAGCCGTACATTACGAACTTGGTTACTGTGCCACAAAATGGATGTTCACTTGGTTTTTGGATGGCCGGAGATTATATATCTTCCGAAATATGTTTGCCGGGACGGCATTCCAAATGTTATCCGCTATAGTAAAGAACCAGAATTGGTGAAGAACTGTTTGACAAGCGTGCCCTTTTCGACTATAACAGTTTTGCTGATGGAAGGTAGCAAGCGGAGGTATTATCGAAGTAATTTTTAAGGAGCAGTGACTATTATATGGTCAATTAAGAGGCAGAAATCGCCAATTTTTCTCCCGTAGTTTAGAGAAATAAGATAAACTGGGATAGATTAATCAGGATAGACGAGGTTACTTTGATATGGAAAGAATATTACAACTCTGGACGTATATGTGCTTTATTCAGCGTAACAAATTGCTGAGTTTTGGATGCTGTGCCGTTTAGTAACGAATATTATTTAAAGATCTTGAAGGAAACAAGAAAATCTTGTTAAACATATCCCGAAAAAAAATAATTTCTGAAAACAATTTTCGAGAGACATGCACCTGGGTAAAGGAAAAAACTTAGGCTAAGATATGAATTGCAAAATCATCACATGCATGAGATTTATATCTAGTATAAGTTTTTTGTTTTGCTTTTAAAAATATTGATAGAGAAATGATATATTGCATATTTCAGTTTTAAAATGCTGGGGACACTTGTTATACTAACATTGCGTTTACATTTGCATAGTAAAGCAATTTAATAGCATGTTTGATTACAATGTTATTACTGGATTTATACTAGCGCATATAGAAAATGACGCCCCATAATTCACATAATATTGTTTGACGTGGTTCATATAAAACAATTAACTGCCCAATTTTGAGTGGATATATTTTAATTAGTGCACATCCAAAAACTAATGGGATCATTGTTTTAGATTAGTATTTGCATTACAAGTTTAATATAGTTATTACTGTACTCTAAATAATTGTAACTATTCGATGTTTGTTCAATAAATAAAAAAATAAAGTTGGAAACAACAATAGAAAATTTTTATTATTAATTTTAATATTAATATAATAATTTCCAACAAAAGCACCAGATTTAGATATTTCTCAATATGATAATAGAGATTTTTTAGGCAACAATAAATAGGACAAAATGTAAGAATACTAGTAAGTGAGTGAGTGGGTGAGTTAGTGAGTGAGTGAGTGAGGGAATGAGTGAGTGAGTGAGTGAGTGAGTGAGTGAGTGAGTGAGTGAGTGAGTGAGTGGTGAGTGAGTGCGTGAGTGAGTGATTGAGTGAGTAAGATTGGGTTAGTGGGTAAGTGAGTGAGAGTGAGTGAGTGTGTGAGTGAGTGAGTGAGTGATTGAGTGAGTGGGTGGGTGAATGACTTTTTTTCTCATAGCGGAGGTGAATGCTTTTTACGCAGACCGGTGGCTGGCGCTTGCGCGATCTGACACCAACCGGTACTGTTGTGACTCCCAATCCCTCCAGGTTGGGACTACCCACTAAACACCCCCTTGAAACCTAGAGACGTGGCGGAAATCACTCACTGGCATTGCTTCACCACGTCCCTAACTCTTGTTGTTTTCAAAACATCTACATCCTGTCTTCATCCTCCTTTGTCTTCATTATTTCTACAATCCGTCTCTCCACAGTACTCCATACCCTTTTACTTCCCAGCATATACTCCACCACATTATCTGCTGTTAAATCACTGCCAATCTCTTTATAGATTTGTTCTCTAAGTTGCGACCATCTTTCGCACTCAAAAACCGTATGTTCTGGTGTATCGCTATCACCACAATACGTACAGACCTCTTTGTCGACTATTTTCATTTTACTCAGGTAAGACCTGAAACGCCCATGACCTGACTGAAATTGGGTAAAATAGTAAGCCACCTCCCCATGCTGTCTCGATATTCATGTCTGTATGTGTGGGATGAGCCTCCTTGTCCACTGGGATGTTGACATTTCCTCTTCCCATTCTCGCTGCCACTCCAGCCTTGTTTCGGTTCTTGCCTTCTTTTTTCCTTCTCTTCTATTTTCGTGTCTTTCGTAAGTTACCTCTCTTGCCAATAAGTGTATAGGGATTGTTCCCGCAATCACCTGTATTGTTTTCGTTGCCACTGTTCTATATGCGCTTGCTATTCTGATGGCTACCTTCCTCTGTGCCCTCTCAATCTTTTTTCTATACTTTGTCTTGGACAGCACGGCCTTCCATGCTGGTGCACCGTACAGTATGACTGAGTTTACCACACTGTTTAGCACTCTCCTTCTCCTGGTTTTGGTCCACCGATATTTGGCATGAGACGCCCTAGCTTTGCAACCATGATGTCTGCTTTTGCCACTACTCTTTCTATGTGCACCGCCATGTTCATGTTATGTCCTATTTGTATACCCAGGTAGTTCAGGATTGTCTGCGACTGAATTTCTGCATTCCCCACCTTGACGGTTACTGTTCTTAGTGTTCTTCGTCCCACTAGCACTATACTTTCAGTTTTGTGAAGCGTGAGTTTTAGACCACTTTTTGCCATCCAGTTTTCCACCCTTGCCACTGACCAGTTGATATTTTCTTCTATGTCAGCCTTATTTCATCCGCTTACAACCAGCGCCAAATCATCTGCATACCCTATAATAGCCGTGTTGTTTACGGACTCCAGACTAAAGACCTTATCGTAATACAAGTTCCACAGTGTTGGTCCCAGGATTGACCCCTGGGGCACACCACATGCAACCTGCATCCGATATTTCTGTCCAATCAGTAGCTGTCTGTCTTCCAGGTAACTACATACTATTTTCAGCATATATGGCTCAACCTGCCTCTTTCTTAACACTTCGTATATGCCTCTCCATGATGCTGTATTAAACGCGTTTTTTACGTCCAATGTTACCATGGCCACAAGCCTGTTTTTATTGCCTTCTTTCCTTGCCACGTCTTGTACCTTCTTTACAGCATCCATCGTCGAGCGCCCCTTTTAGAAGGCAAATTGATTGTCTGCTAACCTTCTTCTTCTCTCGATCTCCTTTTTTAATCTGTTATTTATTACATGTTCATATAATATGGCTATTCCGACTTCCAGACATATAGTTCTATCTATCTTCCTTCCTCCCGTTTTCTGTGACTTCTTTAGTAACACCAATCGAGCAGTCTTCCATTCTGACGGAAAACTTCAATCACTGATTAGATTATTTATCATAACTTTTAATATCTCCGGCTGCTGTTCTGCTACTGCCTTAACTACGGCATACCATTCGGGCTTGCAGCTTTACCAGATTTCATCCTTCGGCCTGCTTCCCTTATTTCTTCATCTGTGCAAGGTGGAATATCCTCCAACTTCACCTCCACTCTCGGCCATTCTTTGACTTCGTGTTTAGGGAACAATTCCTGCGCTATCTTATGTTGTTCGTCATCACTTATTGTCGTTGGTGTTCTTGTAACAATTGTACCTGTGACAATCTTGTACCCTAGTCCCCAAATATCATCATCTATTTCGTTACAAAGACAGTCCAAAGCCTGTTTCTTTGCCTTTGTTCTTGCTGTCTTTAATTTCTTCATGCTTTCCCTGTATTGATTATGTGCTTCCTCTCTATCACTACTTGTGATGTTTTTTCCTATTGATTCTAGTGACCTTCCTTCTCGCCTTTGTAGATTCGACTCTGATTTTGGTGATCTCTTCATTCCACCAATATGCACCTTTTCGTCTGCCGTATTGATGTTTCCTCTTCAAGCACACCTCACACACTCTTTCTAGTGATCTATTCAGGTCTTTGACACTGCCTTCATAGCTTTTCTGCTTTGTTAGTCTATCTATGTCTTCTAGTGTTTTCCCTTTATAATCAGCCTTATACGTCCACCCTTTCATTGTTCCGGTTTGCTGGGCCCTACTTATCGGCTCTCATATCTCAAAAAGGATATTTTTGTGGTAGCTCAGGTTCTCCTCGTTATCCACATGCCAACCTCTCACGTATCTCTGCAGACTTGATGAACATATGGTTACGTCGATATATGACGAACCTCCATTCCTTTCGAATGTTGAAAGTCTACCATCATTCAATATAATATAGTCCGCCTGGCACATTCATTCTGTCAACACTTTTCCCGTTTTGTCTTCTCTTGCTGAGCCCCAACTATAGGCTTTCGCATTAGAGCCTTCTTTAATTAATATCTTCTTCTTATGTTGCCTAATATCTCTGTTTAAGAAGGTTAGAAATTTCTCGAAGTCTTTTTCTCCAATTGCAGGTGATACATAGCAGGAGTACAGAACTATGTCACTCATTTCAATCCATACATAGCCTTTACCCCTTCATATTCTGTATACTTATGTTTTGCTATTCGTAACATATATCGCTGCATCTACATTTTCGTCTGTTACCCATTTGGCGTTTGCCCCCGCCATGTGTTCAGCTGTTATTGCTAACATTATGTCTTCCCTATTACATTTGTTTATTAATAAATCCATCGCCATTTTGCCCCTATCCACATTTACTTGGAGCATCTTCATTGTAGTTTCATTAATCTTTGCGTCTTCTCCTTCTGTAGCGTCCGTACATGTTCTCTGTACTTAGGACAATTCATAGACTCTGCTCTGTGTCCCTCAGCATCGCATAAATAGCATCACTGCGCATTTTCGCATTCCCTTCTTTTGTGGCCTTTCCCACCACATTTGTGGCATAATTCCTCTGCGTCTTTTGTTGTGCATTCTTTTTCTATATGTGCTATTCTATAGCATCTATGGCACTTAGGAACCATATCAATTTCCCTTACACGCCATCTATGCCATCCTTCTCTCACTTTTTTACTCTACAGCAACTGTCTGGCTGCATCCTTTTGCAAAGTAACAAACGCGTGTTTATAACCACTTTTGTTTACCTTATCTGATAATTTAACCTCTAGGTTTTCCTCCTGTCCTTGCTTTACGGCCTTTTTTAGCACCTCTTCAATTTCATTTTCCTCGTATATATCAAGTATCATCATCATCATGAAGGGGTTTATCGCTTCACATTGCATTTCACCAGTATTCGAGCCAGAGAGCACGGCCTGGCGTTGTTCCACCGCAATCTCCTGGCAGTAGTTTGCTATCGGTCGGGGGTGCCCTGCCCTCGCAGCAACCGCACTGACCGGAACTGTGTCAGCCGTATTTGTTGTGTTTGAAGTCCATGTCCATAGCGGTCGCCATGAGGCAGTCATCAGGCAGTCCATCCTTTTATTTTTAGCGGTAAATGGAATAACGCTAACTTGTCAGCGAAACTATCGTCAGATCCTAAAAATGTGTTGTGGTAAATTGGGTTTTCCAAAGTGTACTTATAAAACAAATGGATGAGAATGATTCATAAAGACGCACCATTAGTGACAATTTCTGTAGCTGCGCAAAAGGAAGTCCACGTATATTTATCCAAGAAAAGTGCTTAAAAGATGATCAATAGCTATCAGCACACAAGAAAGATGTATTAATTGTTGTTTCCCTTACTTGGCGAAACCGATTGATATCAAATACAGATGAATAGGCTGTGGTTTTAAAAGTGTCTGTTTTCGATGCCGTAAAAGGGTCAAAGCGGTTACAGAAAAGATTTTTAAAAATTTAAATAATGGAAAACCGACTTCACAAAAAAATATTCTAAAACAAAAATGCAATAAAAAGTAAAAAATAATTGCGTATTCTTCTGTCTACAACTTACAATCAACTTATTTTTTCCACTCAATGTACGATCAATGCATTTACCACGAAAGAATGTAGGTACCCACTTAAACTTAACCTCTAACTCCACACATACCTATGACTAACAGAAATATTTATTTAGAGTTCACCTAAACAGAAAGTTTTAAATGTATTTATAGACTGCTTAAAAGACAATCAAATTATTAGGATCATATAATGTAAAATTATTGTTATTTTTGGAGTCGGTGTCAGCCAAGATGGGTTTGTAACTACTTAACCTGAAATGTCTTACTATATAACAATTGGCATACACACTTTACACACATAGACGCAACACGCGGCGCGGGCGGGTCCATTGCGCGCGCGCGCCCGGAAGAAGTTGTGGAGGGGTATAACCGAGTGAGCGAGGCAAACGCGTACGCCGGCCATACGCCAGTCAGTCGTCAGTCAAGAGAAAGTAGCGGTAGAAGTTACTTGATTATAAACCGATTGCGATTCTTTTTCATTCTACGCCGTCTTTCTTAAGATAATTCTTTATGTTTATTATTATAGCTACATTTTCGTATCAATGTTGCTTGATATTGTCGTATTAAATTTCATTTGTAAATAGGTTGAATTAGGTAATGGTACTTTGTCTTGAGAAAGGTATTGTCACAGCATAATATCTTATTAAAGTTCATTTGTAAATAGGTTTAATTAGGTGTGTGTATCTTGTTGCATTCAAATTCATTTGTAAAAAGGTTTAATTAGGTATTGGTATATTGTCGTTTCAAGGTCCCAGGATATTGTCACAGTATATTGTATAAAATTTCATTTGTAAAATAGATTTCATAAGGTATTCTCGTATTATTAATGTAAGGTATATTGTCGTATTTCCTTGGCTGATACCGACTCCAAAAATAACAATAATTTTACATTATATGATCCTAATAATTTGATTGTCTTTTAAGCAGTCTACACATATATTTAAAACTTTCTGCTTAGGTGAACTCTAAAGAAATATTTTGATAATTGTCTGTTAGTCATAGGTATGTGTGGAGTTAGAGGTTAAGTTTAAGTGGCTACCTACATTCTTGCGTGGTAAATGCATTGATCGTACATTGAGTGCAACAAATAAGTTAATTGTAAGTTGTAGACAGAAGAATACGCAATTATTTTTTACTTTTTAGTGCATTTTTTGTTTTAGAATATTTTTTTTTTGGAGTCGGTTTTCCGTTTTGTTAAAATTTTTGTTTATTTCTTTATTTTTAGTGGATCTGAGGCTTTATATCTGATTTAATTAGACGGAAGCGCAACGGTGTGATCCACAATCATCATCAATGTAGTCGAAGTCAATTATATACAAATTATTAAAGATAACTCAAAAACTACTGGTTGGATCCTGATTACATTTATATGAGACCACACGAATAGCACCAGCTTTCAAATAAAAAAGAATCATCAAAATCGGTTCACCTAGAAAAAAGTTCTGAGGTAACACACATAAAAAAAACATACAGTCGAATTGAGAACCTCCTCCTTTTTTTGAAGTCTGTTAAAAACAAACACTTGTGCAGCCAGAGAGAAGAAGTCTCTACATCTGCATTTGCTGCAGAATAAATAATTATTGTATAATTTTTCATATTGGGCTATACTTCAAAATTCATATGTACTGTAGATGTATTAAACTACTCTCCCACCTAAAAGAAATGATTTTCAAGCATATAGGTTTGAGTTACTGCACCTTCTAATTACCTCTTCTTTAACGCATACCTTCGTGTAAAAAACTTCCGCGTAGGCATATATTTCATTGATCACAGCTGGGGGGAAATTTAGAATATGCCTTCTGTACCACGCAGTTTGGCGCTAAAGACTCATTAAATATTTGTGGAGTGTAAAACAAGAAGCGTTAAATTATCTGTAAAGACGTTGTAGGTTTCTAAGTTTATGTGTTCTCATAGAACAATATATACGGCGTTGCGTAACTGGGTCTCGAAGGGCCATTAAACATTTCTTTATGGCAATTTTCTGATTGTATCGTGCGCCACTACTAAAAGGGTGTTATGTCTGGATTATCTCAGATCCCATTTCTTGTGACTAATGTTGAACTCGGCTTGACATGAGATGCTTTTGAACATCAACCATTCAAGTGGATGGATTTAGAACGAATTCATTTTCATCACAGTAGAGGAATTTGGTAAAACGTAAGAATGGAAATGTATTAAACAGTAGCCGCAAAAGTATGTCTTGAAGGTGGGGATATAAAAAACTAAATACATAACCTTAAATTTTTACCTTCTTTGATAACACTGGCGGCATATCCACAACTCTTTGATTACACAACTGAATGAAGGTTGGAGCCTGTGATGAGCACTGATAAGTACACTTGCAGAAACCAGATCACCACAACACATTTAAAAACCTTAAGATCGTTTCACCAAGTTAGCGTTATCAGAAGATGGAAAATTCTAAAGGCTTGACGACTAAACTGTGTTTAGAGAAAGTGCGCCATATATGGACCACCATAAGGATTTTCGCAAATAAAATTCCGAATTTGAAAATGTAATCAGCCTTGTTTATTGTACCAGTTCTATAATTATTTGGTATCAAACATTATAATACAATTCTTAAATAACATCTTAGAAAAACAACATTCTCTAAAATACTGTCATTTTTATAAACAAAAAGTGGACATAATATCAGTAGCGGCTCGTGCCTTAATGCATTGGGGGTGCGCAAGAAAAAAAGTTCGGGACGCAGCAAGTGCGTTATGGTAGTGAATTTTTATTATTTTCTTCAAATTTGAATAACTCAAGTTGCTACAAACTTAGAAAGTTGAATTGTAGTTATGTGTATAGTAGGGTTTCGCCCAGGGTAACATATCCACCAAATTTCATCAAAATAACTTTGTAATTTTCGGAGAAAAATTTTTTTTCCAAAAGAAAATTCAATATTTGAATAACTCAATTTCCTACAAATGTGGAAAATTGAATTTTAGTGTGTAGTAAGGCCTTTTACAAGGCAACATATCCACCAAATGTCATTAAAATACCTTTGTAATTTTCGGAGAAATTTTTTTTTTTTAAACAAAACTCAAAATTTTCCCGGAAAACGTTATTCGATTTTCCTGACTAACAAACTCGTCTAAGCCATTAATAAAAGAAAGGCACTTGCTGAGTTTCATCGAAATCAGTTGCTTATTTTTTGAGCTATCGGTTGGATATATATATATATATATATATATATATATATATATATATATATATATATATATATATATATATATATATATATATATATATATATATATATATATATACATATATATATATATATATATATATATATATATATATATATATATATATATATATATATATATATATATATATATATATATATATATATATATATATATATATATACATATATATATATATATATATATATATATATATATATATATATATATATATATATATATATATATATATATATATATTTGCAAAGTCTCTCCATCGATACCTCTTTATTAGTGATTTAAAAAAAAAAAAAAATTCACTAAAAATGAAGGGCTCGCCTATTTTTCCCCGAAAATGTAATATAAGAAAACCTACTCACTAAACTTAATAATTATTAACTACTTACCCAGTTTTCCTCTAGTTAGTTATACGTTATAGTAGTTAAAAAGTCCCTTAAAAAGTTAACCTTTAAATTTAAAATATTATCCACTAAATTATCACAGTATCACAATTATTTTGTCCACTTGTTAAGCAACCTGAAGTAGTGGCCATAATAATAATAATAATTGTATCACAAGTCGTTGGTGATATAAATTTTCTTTTCTCTTTAGTCGAACGCGTCCTATGTTATTGCGTTTTCCATCGAAATATAATGCATTTTTGTAAGAAAAGAAACCGGGACGCAGCAAGTGCCTTATGGTAGCGAATTCTTATTAAATGCTTCAAATTTGAATACCTCAATTTGCTAGTAACCTATAAGGTTTACAAAAATACGAGTTTTTTTCGGGAACACTTCAAGTATACTTTCAAAAAAATTTTTACATTTTGAAACAATAAAGTTATTTTGAAACATGGGACATTGTTTTTACTATATAGGTTATACTGGTAACCAAATTTGGTGCTTGCTTTCTTAAAAAAGAACACACATATTTGCTATTAAAAACATTTTAATGAAAATTCACTACCATAACGCATTTGCTGCGTCCAGACTTTTTATTTGTGTGTTCGACATCGCCTAGATTATAAGGGCCAGTGTCCATCCTTTTTTTTTTTTAATTATTTGCATTGAATGTTAGCTTCCGACTGACGCCACATTATTTCATTTATAATCAAAATTTTAATAACTTCTTTTGTCATTAAATTTTAAATAAAATAACCATTTACTATTAACCTTATATAACTAAACATAAAGAACAGAAAAACTCGGCATATTATTGGTTGAAGAATTGCTGTATCCATCCACCTCCCAATGAACGAATGCGTCAAAATTAATTCACTTAGTGAAACATATTGATGTTACATTATGTAACATTTTGAAAACTATTGATGCAGGTGCAATGGGACTATGGATGTTAATTACATCTCGCACTTGTTGATCTCGATTACCTGGGATGGTGATATTAAATCCATAGGTAAACATTTAACATAACTTTATTATTTCACAAATTGATTAAACTTTATGCACTAAATATCTACAGGTGATACACTATACATGACTCGAAAAAGAGTGTGAACAGATGAAGCTTGCCAGTGAGTTGTTTTGATCAGGTTAACTCTGAGAAGAGAGAAATCGCCTGGTGTTTCTTAGTTGCCGTAGCTCTTGACAACTGGCTGTCGCAGAACATAACTTTCAACTGTCAAGAGTATTTACGCAGAAACACAGAGTAGTGTTGGCGGCAACACTGCGGTCGGAACCACCGCCACATACTTCCCTCTCAGTGGCAACGCTATTAGTTCAAGTATCTTCGTGGAAATCGAACTCTACGTCCATGGCGTGTAGTTTGAACGGGAACGAGAACTTCACTGTCACTTTCAGTTTCACTAAGTGTTGGACTTTCACTGCCACTTTCAGTTTCACTAGGATGTCTCTGAGGCTGGAAAGTTGTCTGTTCGTTATCACAAAGAATGAATGCGGGTTTAAGACGGTCAACAGAAATTATCTATGTTTCATATCCACAAGTAAAGCAAACTCTGTTAGAAAATCAGCGCCTATAATTGGTTGCTTGATATCGGCAAGTGTGAAGGGCCAGCAGAACCTACGGCGTAAACCTAGATCCAAATCTAATAGTTGTTCGCCATAGGTATGAATAGGGGTCCCGTTTGCAGCATACAAGGTACGCTTCGATTGAAATTTCTGTTGGTCGTGAGTGGGTGAAATAACTGAAATATCCGCTCCAGAGTCGGTTAGAAATTTCATATTGGAGCGTCTATCAAAAATAAAAAGGCGGCGTGTTAGGTGGCTCTCGTCTCTTGCCGCGTGGAGGGAGTGCCTTATTAGTTTTCCGACACATGTTTTGCTTTAAAGTCGCAAGGTTGGATGCAACGTTTGGCTTTGTTGCCAAATTGTTCATGATACCAACACGTGGAGGTTGAGGAATTTGTGGTTATAGAATTTCGAGAAAGCTTGGGTCTTTCTCGGGAGGTAGATCGGGAACGCGTTCGCAATTCGTTGACTGATGCTGTTAGCTTCTCTAACTGCGCTTCTAACTTGGCTAGCTAAACGGGCTCGCGTGACTGAATTTCAGCCACGTTGTATTTATCTCCGGAATATTCCACGATTTTGTCTGCTATAACCGACAAATTTTCTAGAGAATCGTTGCTCAAAGCCAAAATTGAACGAACGTTGACTGGTAAACGTTGTAGAAATAAAGTTTTAAGGAAATCCTCTTTAATCTGACTACCGGCTAAAAACTTCATTTCGCGTAAAAGTTGCGATGGTTTTCTGTCGCCTAATTCTAATTCTGCTAAAAGTTTATTTATTTTGCGACTTTCGGATTCTTCAAATTGTAATAAAAGACGTTTCATTAGTTCTGAATAGGGGGTTGATGATAATGGTTGGGTTAAAAAATCTGAAATTGACTCTGCGACATCAGGATCGAGTATAGCGAGTACATGACTGAATTTTGTCTTTTCAGAACTGATCTGCGATATGTCGAACTGGGCGTCAACCTGCATTTGCCAGATTTTCACGTTACGTCTCCATATAGGAGGTAATTTTATTGCAACCCTTGCCATGATATTGCTCCTTGAAGAATCTTCGGCCATTGTGAAAAAAATTAGATAATTTTTAAATTAGAAAGGACTGACCTGTTTAGATATTTCTTTCCTGTAGGCACGAGCACGTGCGTGGAAGTTAGGCGACGTCGGCTGGAACATCAAGCTCTGCAACGCAGTGTTCTTCGGGTTACGGCACGGGGTCACCAATATGGATGTTAATTACATCTCGCACTTGTTGATCTTGATTACCTAGGATGGTGATATTCAATCCATAGGTAAACATTTAACCTAACTTTATTATTTCACAAATTGATTAAACTTTATGCACTAAATATCTACAGGTGATACACTATACATGACTCGAAAAAGAGTGTGAACAGATGAAGCTTGCCAGTGAGTTGTTTTGATCAGGTTAACTCTGAGAAGAGAGAAATCTCCTGGTGTTTCTTAGTTGCCGTAGCTCTTGACAGCTGGCTGTCGCAGAACATAACTTTCAACTGTTAAGAGTATTTACGCAGAAACACACTGTAGTGTTGGCGGAAACACTGCGGTCGGAACCACCGCCACAGGGACCAATTGACTTACTCACTAGTGTTGTGATTTACGCCTAACAGTATAAATCTTAGAAATATTGTTGTTAATTTGTACCCCACTCGTAAAACATACGAATATAATCATCGAAAGTTTGACTGCCCGTAAACCGAACCACCCAAAGTAGCCTGTCATCATCACATATAAGAGTTTTCTAATTTTTTGCTCATGTAAGGCAAATAAAAGCACAGGGAAACTGCCGATATGCAAAACCATGCTTCAGGCTTCAATTCTAATGATTTTTAAAACTTTCCCTGAAACTATTTATATATTTTTTTAATGGCACCATAAAGAGATCTGTGACATAGTAACCTTTTCACGTGGAGAAAAACATAAGCTCATGCCCATAAATAGAGGCCTCTATAAAAGTTATCTCCATGTAAAATAATATTCATGTTATGTTGTAGAAATACATAACACCACTTTCTAACAGCGGCAGTGATTCCAGTTTTTTTTATGACTTTTTCACAACGAAATTTACGACCATATTATAATCATTTCGCACGTTTTACGACAAAGTAAGAAGTTAACAACCATACCAAACGTTTCCATTTGTAATTTGATACTATATAACAGGACTGCATAATGGTTGAGTATATGTTACAATTTACCATCACGAAGTTGTTTGCCGGTTTCACAGAGTTGAGGAGAAGTATATGTGAAACATAAACTTAAAAATTTCATGGTGTAAATACTCATGAACTCTACCAGAAAATTCTGTATCTCGTCAAGACAAAAATCTAATATCATACATTTCTCATGTTTACAGAATCACGTGACGATGAATCGGTTAATCATGATAGAAAATATAATAACAAGCAAAATCCAGAATTAGCTAGGTTAAGATGAGAATTCAGCACTAGGATCATAGAAGAATAGCTTAACTCACAAAAACAATTTGATTTTTTTTTCTTTAAACAACACACCACGAGGGCTCACAGCCTAAATACTATCGTACCGTGTGTGTCGACAAGGAGGAAAAAGGCAACTTGTTAAGTCTGGACTTGAAGGTTTGGAGGTTCGGAGGAGAAGGAAAAATATGTGCCGGCAAGGAATTCCACAACTTGACAGTCCTCTGGACAAAAGAGCGGGCATAACAAGATGTTCTATGTCTGGTGACCTGGACAGTAAAAGCGTGCATTGGCTGTGCTCCCCTGGTAGATCTGTTGGGGGCAGCAGGTGGAGGAACTATGGAAGAAAGCTCCTCTGAGCAGTGCCCGTGCAGATATCTATAAAAGAGAGAGAGAGAGAGGTCACCAACGGCAAGTCGATGGGCAAGGGATGGCAGCCTTTGGGTGATGATAGGGTCATCGAGACGCTCTCTTCTGAATGGAGTCCAGGATAAGGAGTGTAGAAGCGGCAGCGGCACCCCAGATGTGGGAGCAGTATTCGAGGTTTGGCCTTATTTGTGAAGTACATATGGTATAGAGATTAGCTGGGGAAAAGTATTTGCGAGCCCGGAAGAAAAAACCTAATTTCTTAGCAGGCGCTTCTGCAATTGATGTGACATGTTGGTGCCAATTGAGATTTTGATCCACAGAAATGCCAACAAGTGAAAAGGACTCATTACTTTGAATAACTTCATTGTGATGGGTCTAGGGCTGGCGTATCTTTTATGAGATAGAAAGCAAGACTAAGATTTGGTGGAGTTGACTTGTACAAGATTTCTACTTCCCCAGTCTAATATTTTTTGGAGATCCACAGAGACAGAACCCTCCATGAGTCTGCGATGCTCATCTAATTGGGCTAGAGAGACAGGCTTAGAAAATTGTATATTTGAGTGGAGGGTGATGTCGTCCGCGTAACTGTGAACTGGGTTCGATATGCTAGAGAGGAGGTCATGGATGTGGATAAGAAACAAAGTAGTGGCTAAAGTTGAATCTTGAGGGACTCCTGCGTTAATTGGATACAGTTTAGAGGAATGGCCAACAGAAATGCTCCGGTTGGAGAGGAAATTTGCTGTCCAGGTACAGAGTTTTGGTGGTAGGCCATAGGCCGGTAATTTATTAAGCAGCGCTGCGTGCCAGACCTGGTTGAATGCTTTGGATATGTCTAGAGCGACAATCTGAGATTCACCGTGTAGTTCCATAGACTTGTTCCAAGAATGGATGACAAAGGAAAGGAGGTCGGCAGTTGATCTGTGGTGTTGCTGTTAGTTTCTTTTGTTTGGATTTTATGATGTTTGTTAGGTAACTACGACAGCTTTTATGCATTACGTTGACTTGTGCAAATATTTTACATGTAACAGCACCAACAAAGGAAAGGAGGTCGGCAGTTGACTTGCGCTGACGGAATCCATACTGCCTGTCGTGGATTAAGACTGTGTTTTTCAAGAAAATTTTGTAATTCGGTGTTTATATACTTTTCCATCACTTTAGAGACGACTGAGAGGAGAGAAATAGGCCTGTAGTTGCTAGGAAGCGCTTTGGATCCTTTCTTGGTAACGGGTTGTACTCGAGCAGTTTTCAGGTTACTAGGGAATATGCCTCTATTGTAAAATGTCTGAAACAGACGAGTCAGGACAGGAGCAAGTTCAGGTACGCATTTTCTGAGAACAATTGCTGGGATCTCAAGGCCAGAGGCTTTCCTGGTATTAAGAGAAGAGAGCATCTTTCATACCTTTTTAGTTCTGAAAATGATATCCGTCATTTCATGCGCGACATTGGGGACTGTTGGTGGTTGAACATTTGTAGGTGGGTTGAGAGTAGAATTGCAGGCGAACAACGAGGCAAAAAGATCAGCCAGCCATTGCCCAGGGCGGTAGAAACAATGTCATCCCCTGAAACAGGAGGTGGGAGCGTGCTCTTGCAGAAATTATTCCCAATAGATTTAGCAAAAGTCCAGAAGGGTTTGCTGCCGTTGGAGCTTTAGGGGACTTTATTTTTGATGTGGTTATTAAACGAGTTTTTTGCCTCAAAAAGAATGCGGACATAGCGGTTTCTTGCGTCGTTAAATGCTTGACGGTTTTCTTGACTGGGATTCTGATGGTGTGGGTTGGAAATATTGTTTTATTGGTGAATAAATGTAGATTGGGGGAGATTGGGAGGCGTTTCGTTTTCAGTTTACATCAAAATCAAAACCACATAATCAGCTTTAATGACTATATATTTGAAGCCAAAGGGAAAAAGATGTATCGCAACGATGTCCATCACTGCTATACCTACGAAAATTATTTATAAAAGGCTGCAGTTAGAGATAGTTCGAGCCAAAATACATGGGCACCAATTTAAATACATTGTAATGTATTACACGTTTTACCACCTATACCCACATTATAAACTTTATTAGTACATCATTATAGTATTTATTTAGCCACGGGACTCTGCCCACATAAGCTGACGTCATAATCATCGACGTGATTTACCGGGGTGGTGGTCAATGAAATACCACCTTCTTATTTAACGAACTTTAAAATCTTCTCAAAGCTGGCCATAGAAACATATATATTCTCCTCGGGCTCTCAGTGACAAGTCTTTAATTCGGCAATCGTTTACGTTCGTGCTTTAGATAAAAAGTCTTTACAAATCCCATCGTCTCCGATGGAGTCATCTTCCGACAACATCATTCTCAAAATTTAAATAGTAAAAGTAACTATGGACTCAGAGAGTAATCAGCATGCCTATATGGTGTAAGTCGAACAAATTAGGTGTTATATGAACGGTAGCTGGATTTTGATGTAATGGCTTTAATGAATTGTTCTGTTTACTATTTCTCTTGTTTTTTAATGGTAGTTTGGGGTCGTGTTCGCGTACATTTTTATTAATAATAAAGTTATATTTTTTGTAAAAATTAAAATGCAGATTATCCTCCTTCTTATGCAACATTTCAAGCTACCGCTCCTGGAAATAACCTCAAATTCAGCAGTATATTAAGGCGACTTGAATTATTTTCAGCTACCCCTTTCTTGGGGTCTTCATTATGCAACAACAATTGAGGACACCCTGCTGAAAACATCTGTATTGTGCTAGTGTGAACGTTCCGCCTGGCCGGTGTGACAAGACCAGCAGCAATGAGCCATCCAGGACTTGGAGCCACTTAAGCCAAGCAGAGCCCTGTTCAGATTAATCGGCGGTCTGAGCAACCCTGAACATTCCTACAACCTTTCGAGCGGTCCTGCTGGCCATGCACAGCAACAGAGCATTGAGTTTTATTTTTGTGTTCGACGTCACCTAGATTATATGTCCTGAAGCCACCTTTTTGATTTGCATTAAATGTAGCTCACCGCTGACTAGCTAGGTCATTTTCCTTTTATAATTAAAATTTTAAATTCTTTTCTCATTACATTATAAATAACTATTCACTTTGAGGGTTATAACCAGGGCTCGGATTTATATGCAAATTTTTAGGTGAAATATGCGTATATATATATATATATATATATATATATATATATATATATATATATATATATATATATATATATATATATATATATATATATAGATATATATATATATATATATATATATATATATATATATATATATATATATATATATATATGCAGGAAATTTGAACAAAATATGCACAAAAATGTCGATATATGCAATGCATAAATAATTATAGTATACCAATAAAACACGTTTTTTAAAGGTCTAACCTATTAATTTTGTTCACAATCAATACCACGTAAGACTCTAATTATATTATGATTTAATCATTCATTAATATTATTATTGCATTTATTACTATTAATAGATATTATTAAGTGGCGCTCTAAATTATCTATTTTGAAAGATTGCCTTCTCTCAGTTACTAAGATTTTATACGAAGAAAAACTCCGTTCTACGTCGACTGAGGTAATTGGAGCATATTGTAAGCTTGACAATATGGTAGGGTTTACATTGTTTAAATCGTCTAAAAAATCTCCATCCAGAGCTTTTACAATATGCGTTAACTTGGTAAAACCCTAACTCTTTGTGTGTGTTTCTGATAAAAAAAATTTATTTGTTTTTCAACAGGCCCATTTGCTTTATCAATGGTTTCTTTGAAATGTTCTATTAATTTAACTTATTCAGTTAGGAAAACATTTTGCTGCTGAATTTTTTTTAGTTTCTGTAATTATTTTATAGTTACTGTTTATAAAACATAATTGCTGGCTCAATTTGGAGTCCTCTAAAATAATTCTTGCAGCTTCATCTGCAAATTCAAACATTACCTCCGTGATTTCTCTAAAATGTTCAAAATAAAATAAGGCAGCCTCGATACAGGTTCCCATCGCGTGATTACAGGTCTAGGAGGTAATGGTACCACAGGAAGAACTTCTCTATATCTTTCAACACTTAAACGAGCTTTGACGAACACTTTTTTTCATATTATTAATAAACTCATTGACTAAAGCAAATTACTGTCTAATTTCTTCTGCTGTCCTGTTTAACCCGTGAGCCAGGCACGTACAATGAATTAAGTTGGGATAAAATATTTTTTAAATGAGTTCCAACCTGACCTGACCTGACTTGACCATATATGGAGCAGCATCGGTAAGCATTCATAAAACTTTATCAATTGGTACAGCATTTGGTAAAAACACGTTTGACAGACCCTCTTGAATAAATATTGTTATAGTAATACTATTTGTTTTTTCTAATTCTTTGACTGCAATTAAATAAGGTCTAGGTGAAAAAATTACAGTTCAGGTGCCTATCATTATATTAACGATATATCTACCACAATCATCTTGAATTTCTAATACAACGTAACAAAAATTATTTTTTATAAGACTTTTTACTTCTCAAACAGCTTCTAAATAGCATTTTTCAACCATATTTTTTCTCTGGGTACTTTCATCTGGTATATACTGTTTACAATATTTTTCCAAAAATGACTTGAAGACAGCATAAAAAATTCTGGAAGCAGCAAGTGCGTTATAGTAGTGAATTTAAATGGACCTTGGAGATCGGTTTTAAAGTCCCAGTTTGCGATTATTTAAAAAAATTAATAATTTATATGAAGCTAAAAAATTAAAATTTGGTCTTAGATATAATATGTAAGTACTGCAAGTGTCTTTAAAAAAATTGTGTTACAAATTTCATTTAAGTTACAAAAGTTTTTCAGAAAAAAAATATTATTTACAAAGGTAATG
This sequence comes from Tillus elongatus, assembly GCA_964006375.1. Lineage (NCBI taxonomy): Eukaryota > Metazoa > Arthropoda > Insecta > Coleoptera > Cleridae > Tillus > Tillus elongatus. The sequence goes on from OZ023266.1 coordinate 16,217,773, forward strand.
CACCTGTCAAATTATAAATATGGCAGGTATTTAATTATTATTATTATTATTATGATTACTAATTGCTTGGATGGTTTTGTTTTAGTCAACGCATCCAGTTTTTGCAAGCAATAAACAACAAAAAGGTTTTTTAAAACAAATTTGTAGTTATCCGCGAAGCTCATTATGTTATTTTTCTTTAATTTAGTACCCACGGTGTGTTTACATAAGTGTTACTATGGTTCAAGATTGAAGATTCTAACTTAATGGGAAATTATTGAGTTATCGGATTTAAAATATTTTTACGAAAATGTTCTACTATAACATACTTGCTGCACCCAGACCGATTCCAATACTTATTTACGGTTGCTGTATCCATATTTTTTGAAAATGATAAAATATTCAAGCTTACTATGTAAGACTGACTAACAAGGCAACCTTAAAATCATTCTTGGAAAAAAGAATTTAAAAAACCGCTAAGAAAAAAATATCAAAATATAGACGGGCACTTACAAAAGGACAGGACATACGAAAGGTAGATAAACAAATTTGCATTATTTCATTAATGTAACTGTCGCGATTACAGAGGAAAAAACTAGAACATTGTGAGATGTACGACACGGTCGCTATCTCGCTTCGGAACCAGGTAGTATGTTGTCACGACAGCTCCAAATAACACAAAATGTTATAAAACAGAGACTGTGTACAACCAACTAACATTTTTTTAAACTACCAGCCCTGGCCCATTTATTGCCTAATGTAAGGACAATGTATGTAAGGTTACATGTATTCCCCCCACATTTAGAACCGCAGACCAGTTTCGCTCCAATTAGAGCTCGTCAGTGCAGTATACAAATTACAGCGAGAACACACCTATAAAGTAATACGGTAATGGTAGTCAGCCTCCTAGAAAATTGTGAGATGTACCACAGGGTCGCAATCTAGGTGCGGAACCAGGTTGTCACGACAGCTCCAAATAACACAAAATGTTATAGAATAGAGAAAAAACTAATTGTTAATTACGGAAATGTATGGCAAGAGAACTAGAATTTTGATGAAAAAAAACCTGCGTATATTTCATTTAGATCCCAATATTTGACTGGTAACTTACATAGTGGATAAAGAACATATGGCTTAGACATTTCGTCCTGTAAACAACGAATAAAAAAAGTTTTACCTAGCTAACTTTTGCCTCATTTTTTCCTTTTTAACGTCGCGTCGGTTTATTTCTGCGACTATGGCCAATCACCAACGTTTCAGAGCCGTTTCACCGCACTATCCTGGAAATATTGCTGAACGCCTGCTTTTCTGCAACGAATGTAGGGTTCCTTAACGTGCCCAATAGACACCGGACCGACGGCTATACGCCCCCTTCGAAGGGCAGAACGTGCAGTCATTCAACTTGCTCAAATGCAATACCACAACCTAGGTTGATGTTAATTTTACAGTATGTACTGAAAATGTGAAAGAATAACCCAGTAACCTTCGGTGTTACTCCAGGACGACCGAAGCGCCTGTCTAAAATGTTAATTTAAATAATGTGTCTTGAAATAAGAGTGTCTATATATTCTCCTAAATTATGTGGTGTACAATGCACTGATATAGCAGGTAGAATGCAACGGATTTCACGCTCTAAAACTCAAGTGCAACTCCAACTATTTCCTGAACTATGTGCTCCCGAGCTGCTCGTGAACACCTTCTTTTACAAACGTCTTTGTTAAACACGAACACAAATATTCTTAAAGTGTACACGTCTTTCCGTCGTCGTGAACATGAAATGAAGGGATAGAAAGCGAACCGAAAGAGAACACGGGATTATTTAGACATCTTTTGCTTATACATAAAGAAAGCGATGTCTCGAGAAAAAGTTACAATTGCCTGTGAACGGGAACACTAAGCCTCGGTATAAATAAATCGGAAAGACGTGATACTCACTGTACCAGAATTAATGGCTTTCTAACTAGAAGTCGAACAGACCCTTGCGGACTTAATTATTTTATCGTTTTTTTACTCCTTTTGTAATCGTATATGTGTTCAAAGAAATAAAATTACAAAAAAATATTTAATTTCAAAAGGTGGTTTGAAGGTTTAAACGAAAGATAATTGTTTTCTTAGGGGGGAAAATCGTTTGAGGATGTCGATAGCAGTGTGATTGAGTTCTTTTCACTTTAATTGGAAGCTTTTCTCTCAGAAATGTGTTCTATTGACTAGAAGTAAACTTGGAAGTTGAAAAGTGGACGTTTAGGTTTCGACGTTTAACGTACCATTGTGCAGTGTTAATGAAAGAATACATTGTTCGTTAAAGCACATGACATGCGTGTTACAACCACAATTACAATTTTGTTGCAACTATCTTATTCTTCAATATGCACTGTGCCGAATTTGATAATAGTTTCACATTTAACAAATCTGACAAGGAATTGAACAAGACTAAAACTTAAAAAAATACACCTCTTCCAGTCCTTTGGGTTTTTAGTGAATTTTCTTTAAAAAAAATCCACTTTTGAATTTTGTAAAGCTTTCTTCAAATGAGCGCGACTAGGACCCCTGGAACCTGAATCCAAGGTCGGTTTTAAACTTTATATGTTTATATATATATATATATATATATATATATATATATATATATATATATATATATATATATATATATATATATATATATATATATTATAACGGCCATTTGGGTGGCTGTGGGGTTAATACTAGTCTTCCCTAACGTGGGGAATTCCCGGGATAACTTTCGGGACACGGCTTTTCTACGGGATCATGCTCGGACGCCAGCGCCTATAGAGTTTTCCTTCAGAGAGTAGGCGCACTCTCTCGGGATTCTCTCTCCCTTCCCAAGTCACTATCTACGACCACACAAGCCCAGGGTAGACTCCAGTGGAGACAGGGTCCTCCTAAGTTAAGACGAAGCCCACGGGACTTCTGGTTATGGTCTTTATTAGAGATCTATTGTTTTAAAGTTTGTTGGGGTGGATATTAGGGAGTGTTTGAAGGAAATGCCTAGTAAATTAAAAGATAATCTATTTACAAACTATTTACAATAGGAAACAAAAGGATTTCTTTTACTAGAAATTATGCACAAAGTAGTTATGGGAAACCAGAGGCAGAAGCGGTTCTGTGACTTGAACAAAGATATTTACAGTTGATACGACGGGTGGGTCACGCGACAACTTCTTCAACGATAGGGGTCTTGATACGCAGTGCGAGGTGGCAAGAAAATCAATTAAAGGAAGTTACTCCCTGACAGCAACGCAGAGGCGGCCACACGGAGGGTTGTTTTTAACTGGAACCGATGGTACAATCACCACAACGGATCCGACACACAACCCTCTCGCTTAGCCACTTACCCTTGCGGTCCCGTGGGAACCAGAACTCAGGAATGCAGTTCCCTAGTTCTGCAGGCCTGCCCATAAACACAGAGATACGTCGGATACCTGGGCCTAATGAAATCAAACAAAGCCACTTGGCTAATATCACTACTGCTACCCTGCGACCTGGTGCACCTGTTATTCTACTTCGACCACTGCTCGGCCGGGCCGTCCATCTCGATCAAATTTCGGTACCTAATAATAGCGGAAAAACGTATAGCAACTACGTCAGCGGAATGCTCTGGATCTCAACAGTTCACGTACATAACCTGCAAACGGCGGTGGGGCTACTGAAATTCTTTCTGCTTTCATCTTTCATGCGACATGCGACCGACTTGACGCCGGCCGATGTCCCCTTCCTTCCACCGGTCGATGGGCCAGCGGGCATGGTCGCGTCTTTAACGCGAGCCTGCTGCACTCGGGGTAAATAAAAAATATATTTACTAATAAACGGTTGCAGTTATTTAACCCTCTGTAAACTGGATGACTGCAGTCTCTGATTGTTAGTTAGGCTGGTTAATCTTTCCCGGCTTATCAACTTCGTGACACCATATATATATATATATATATATATATATATATATATATATATATATATATATATATATATATATATATATATATATATATATATATATATATATATATATATATATATATATATATATATATATATATATATATAACAATCTTGGTTCGCGGGTTGAACCGCGTCCAGAATTTATTCAAACTCGACGTCTCGGCTCCTGTTTTGAAGCTATTTTCAGGATGTAACGAAAATGTGTAAGGACATGAGCTCTAAGGCCCCAATCTGCCTGCTTCTTAAAGCGGTGGACAAAGATAGATTGGGTTGTTGTAGCTCGATTACAGGGTTTCAATCTTCCGACTCCCCAAATCTCGCCGGAGATTGTCTCTAAGGTCTCAGTGTGTTCAACCCTAGGCCTAAGAAAGATCTGCCGGTTCGTTGCAAGTCTTGTATTGTATGTGTCGTTTCGTCTACCTGCTTCGTTATCAGCGTAATGAGCCGGGTCACGGTCAGCTAAGTCAGGGGGTTTCGTCACGTTACTTAAAGGATTAAGAGGATTGCAGGTATTTGTTGAGTTGGGTAATGGAGCAATAAAATTGTCTATTGAATTCATTGTCTTTGTGTATGTTTGTAATGAAGATATAATAGGTCTCCAAGTAATCGGAAGACGAAGACCATCGTGTCTCTTATTTGCACAATCGGGACGTTTTTCTAGATTGCTTCGCGGGTAATTCTGGTTTTAAGTTGTAAACCGGGGCTATTGTTTTGGCATTATCGAAGTCTATTTTGTGTCCTGTATGAATATGGTGCATGTCCAGCGCCGATGAGTGGTCGTATTTTCTAACTGCGAGGGTGTTCATATATTCTATTGTGGATGCGTCTATTTGTTTGTCCTACCTAAGTTCGGGAACAGTCGGAACAAGGAATTTCGTAAACTCCGAGGGATTCGTTTGGAATCGTATTCTTGTGAGTTTTTATCATATTTGACAGTTTTTGCTCTGTTGTGAATATGGTTTTGTTATTATGGGTTCTAAAAATTTGGCGGATTTTGTCGGTTACACCTTTAATGTATGGTAAAAACGCTGTGTGTTGTTGTGTGGACTCTATAAAAGATTTATTCAGTTCCTCCAAGACGAAGTTTGCTTTCTCTGATAATGACTAAGCCTCCCTATTAGTGTATAACACTGACATGTCATCCGCAAACAATATATAACCATTAAGCGATAGGTCCGAAACATAGATTAAATAGAATAAGAGCACAGAGAGCCCTGCGGAACAACCGTCTTTAACGCCAGTACAGCTGAATTTATACGTTAGAGTGAGACAAAGTGTTGCCTCCCGCTCAAATAACCGATTAACCATCAAGAGCCACTCCTCTGACTCCGATGGCCTCAAACTTAAACACAAGCACACCATGATCGACTAAGTCGAAAGCCTTGCTCAGGTCCAGAAATAGACTCAAACAAGACTCACCGCCATCAATAGTACGGTACAGTTTATTAAAAAAAAAATCATTGCAGTGTTCGTGGAGTGCCCTTTATGAAATCCGTGCTGAACATCATTAAGTAAATGTTGTTTCAGAAGATAATCCGTCAGCTTTCCAGTCACGATCTTTTCAAATATTTTAGAAAAAAGGCAACCTCAGTGGTGGGTCTGTAGGAATCAGGCTTTTTATGTATGGAAATCATTTTTGAGTTCTTTAAGGCACCAGGAAATTTTTCATGCATTACGGACTTTTAATTATCGTAGAAAGAGGTACAGGCAGCTCTGAAGCACATGGTTTTAACATAGTAGAGTACAGTCCATCACCACCGGTAGAATATGAAATTTTCAAAGATTCAAGTACGCGTTCCACTGGAAACGTAAAAAACACCTAATTTGGTGATGACGCTGGTTGCCACCAAAAGCTGGCACAAGATTGTCTGTGCTGGTATTAAAATATTTATTAAGAGCTTCTACGCAGTCACCCACATCCGCCATAATCCTGCCATCCATCTCCACTTGCCCAATGTTTCCCAAACTCTTTTCATCTTATTATCGGATTGGACAAGTAAACGTGTAAAGTAATTTCGCTTTGCTGCCTTTAATACTTTCTTATAAGTATTTTTGTATCTTTTGTAGTACTCCAGCAGAATACCATACACTAGGGATGGGCACAGTTCTTAAAACATCGATGTTAACATCGATGGTAGGAAAAACATCGGCTGGAAAACATCGATGTTGGGAAACATCGATGTTTTCAAAATAATTGTGAATTTACTAATTCTATAATGTTCTTTCGAGAAAAAAATAGTTTGTAGTTTTCTAGGCATTAGAAAATGGAAACATATTCCGATGCAGATTATGACAGGTGCAAGTGATACAAAAAATAAGTAGCAACAAAAATAAATAAATGTTTATTGTACTGCAATAAAATAAGAAAGAATGTGTAAAACAAAAATAGAAAAACTTAACTTCTAATGACTTTAATAATAATAAGTAAACTTCAAATTTAATTCTAAACTGTTAATAACCCTGTTTATATATATATATATATATATATATATATATATATATATATATATATATATATATATATATATATATATATATATATATATATATATATTTATTATATAATTCACCAATATTAGTGATAATACTGATAATCTCACCATACAGTTTTATATAATCCAATAGTCTCTGTCAATGGACTGAAGGAATCATATTTTGCCCAAGTGTTCTCCAGTTAAACGGTTTCTTTCTTGCGTGGCTGTCTGTCCAGCTTTGGAAAATAAACATTCTGCCGGTGAAGAAGTCGCCACTATGGACAAGAATTTTTTCGCGACAGGGTATAAATGGGGATATACATTTTTATTATCTGACCACCATTTCAGTGGATTTTTGGTAAGATTAATTAGAGGATTCTTGAAATACAAAGACATTTCGCTTAATTGTTCTTTCTCTTGTGAAGCACTCTTTTGAACTAACTGAGAATGATGCGCCCATATATTGCCCTTTGGAGTACCTATAATTATGTTAAAATTTTTACCAAACATCATTGTGACAATCTAGCCTACTTACCCGTGTCCTGTTTATTATTTGTCGTTTCACTTTCTATTATTTCGCGATTGTGGTTATCATATCCTTGTGATAACTGTTGTATTAGATTAACTGCTGCTGCAACATTATGAGGACTCTTAAAATAAATCTTTTTGAACCTCGGATCCAGCAAGATTCCACGGCTAATTGTTGGACTTGCTCAACAGCAGAAAATCGTTTCCTACATTCTTGGAGAAGTGCTTCTTTTAGTGAAATACCTAAGGTGTCGTTTACATCACATTCAATGTGTGAAACTTCTTTTTCCAAATTATACGTGAGAGGGATTACAAGACTCGAACTAATATACTTTTGACCACAAATTTATGTTGTTACTGCTTCTAACGTCTTTAGAAGTTCAATGATTTTATTCAGTTCAAAAACTTCCTTGGCTGTAACCATTGTGGGGGCAGAAGGATGTCTGTTCACTATGGTATTTATGTATTCCCGCAGTTCAAGAAAACGATTAATCATGTAGTATGTGGAATTCCAGCGGGTGGACACATCTTTCATTAATTTTTTTTCCGGTTTATGGTCGCTTGTTTGTGCCTTCCGTAATTCATCAGCAGCTACTACTGAATGCCTAAACCACGTTACAATTATTTTAATTTAGATATAACTGATCACAATTCCGAAAAAGATTTTATAGCTCTGTCAGCAACTAAATTTATTTGATGAGCGAAGCAATGAATGTGTCTTTTTTTGGAAAACGTTTCCTCAATAGCTTTTGTCACATTGGCCGCTCCATCCGTAACAACAGTAGTAACTTTAGTTTCTAGGATACCCCATTCCTCACATATACGTTTTAACACTCCTGAAATGTATTCGGCTGTATGCCGTTCATCTAAAAGATATACACCTAAGTCAACAGAATTTATGGAATTGTTATATTCAAAGTGCATAGTAACACCAATAAAACTTCTACATTGCATATCTGTCCATATATCTGTCGTCAAACAATAGCAAGACAATTTTTTTAATTTGCAAACGATATGCATTTGCAACAGGATTTGTGGGATACGTAACGATGTTTCGATGATTACAAGTAACATCGATGTTAAAAATATAACATCGAAATTACAACATCGATGTTTTAAACATCGATGTTCAATGGAAAACATCGACATTCCAAAAACATCGATGTTAGGTGCCCATCCCTACCATACACAATATTTCATCATTTTAAGCCGTTAGATTTAAAATCTCTGAAGGAAGTGCCCTGCTTCGTTACTTTTTTTAAATATTAAAATGTATGTCTTTTTGTTTAATTCTAGGGATGAAGACGAAAATATTAGTTAATACGTTACACCCTATTATCTCTGACAGTAAATTACAACTACAAATGTGTGGTTTCGCACATAAACAAGAAAATATAACAAGGAGACAGAACGTATTGTAAACAACCTAAGAAATGCGAAATCTATCTGTTCAAATCCGAGCGTTGTATCTTTTATCTTGTTGATCCTTGGCTCCAGAAGAAGGTCATTCCACCGGGTATAAATTCCCTATTCCACAGAGCTCTAGATGCAAAAAACGATACTGGAGTCTGAATAAATATTCAAAACATATTCACCAATCGATCTCCCAGTTATCCCAGACTTCTAACAAACTAGGCTTTCTGCTCCCGTACATAAAAATGAGCCCAATAAAAGGAAACATTTTATAAAAAATTCAGTTAGATTGTTTGTTTGTTTACGGTTAAATCAAAAGAGATATGCCTGCCTTTACCGTGAATCGAAATGAGACGAAAGGTTCTTTACATATTACTTTGCTGTATATAATACAATGATAACCCGGGCGTATTATTTTCTGTTAAAAAACAGTGTCCAACCTAAAATAACCTTCGTGATTACTTCTAAGTAAAAAATTAAGGCTGCAGAGTATCGTTGATATCTAAATGAGTTATTTAATGAAACATATAACTTTAAAATTTACAGTATTTTATTAGAATATACTACAGCTGATGTAGCTTCTTCAGGGGGAAAGTGAAAAACAACCTTTCGATGTATACATGGTGTGCCAACTAAAACTTCCCACCTGAAAAATATTAGAATTAAAAAGAAAAGAAAAAGTCTGGTGATTTAATTGTCATACCCAAACCAAAATTTAAAAAATAGTATGTTGTTGTGAACAGTATAGAGAAAGCTTTAAAATGAGGTGGCAGTGAAGATGGGTGTCATTTAAGATTTAAGGCTACTTCACGCCCCTGTCTAAGGGGTAGGTTCCAAGACACCAAAACTTATGCCATCATGTGTCCCATTTGAAAACAACGTCGACGAGCCTCGGCTTCTTTCTTTTTTTTTAATCCGAACGTCGACGAGCCTCGGCTTCTTTCTTTTTTTATCCGCTATTTTCCAGGCGGGAAGTTTTAGTTGGCACACCTGTATATACTTTTGTACCTGAAGAAGTTCAGGCAGGTCTGAAATCTACCTTCGATTTATAAATGATTAATCTCCAGACTGATATTAAAACTTAATAAACAAAAGGGGCAATATACGTACATTAGCTAATTGAAAAAAATTCTAACTACTATGTAACTTTTCATTAGGAAAAATTCGCTAATAGAGAGGTCACAATGAAAACCTTCCGGAAAATTTGCTTCAGATGAGCGCGAATTTGGGTCCTAGGACCCAAAACCAAGGTCCATTAAAATTTTTATATGTTTATATATATATATATATATATATATATATATATATATATATATATATATATATATATATATATATATATATATATGAGACATACTTGGTACTCGGGTTGAAGCGCGTCCAGAATTTATGAAAACTTGACGTTTCGGCTCCGGTTTTGGAGCCATTTTCAAGAGGTAAAGGAAATATGTAAGGACACTCTAAGGCCTCAATCTGCCTACTCCATGGAGCGGTGGACAAAGGTGGGTTGGGTTGTTGTAGTTCGATTACAGAGCCTCACTCTGCCTACTCCTCAAATCTCGCCGGAGATCGTCTGTGAGGTCTCAGTGTGTTCAACCCTAGGCCTCAGAGAGATCTAGGGTTGAACACACTGGCGTTCCAAAAAGCACAGTACACCATGTATTAAAACAAAGTCATTACCATTCATACAAACCTACAATCGTACAAGGCTTAAATGTTGACGACTACCCTAAGCGGCTTCAATTCTGAAGATGGTATCAAGGACAATGTGAGCAAGATGAAAATTTTCATTTGAAAATAATATGGACTGATGAATCTAGATTTACAAATTGTGGTGTGTATAATCGCCATAATAGGCACTATTGGGCAAAATGAAAATCCCAATCTAAAAGAAGAAAGACGATTGCAAGACAGATTTGGTATTAATGTATGATGCGACTTATTAGGTAAAAAACTGTTTTTATTTGTAGATTAGACAGTTCATTTAAAAAAAAACAGGTAACTTCATTGTTGGTACATTTTTTGGAAATAATTTAAATGGAGAAAAGCATCTTAATCTATTGAGAACTGATATCTTACCAACAATTAGAAGAGTTCATGATAATTTAGACGAGATTTGGTACCAACAAGACGGTTGTCCAGCTCACAATGCTAGGATCGCCAAAGATTTGTTGGACCAAAATTTTAATAATCGTGTCATTTGTAACAATGGGCTGGTTCATTGGTGTGCTGCAAGTCCTGATATAACACCCATCGATTTTTATTTTTGGGGTACTCTGACGAATGATGTGCATAAATTCGATCCACCACAAAATATCAATGAATTGCGAAACAGAATCACGGAAGCTATAAATCATATTAACCAAAACACCCTCACCAGAGTTTGCAGGCATGTTTCAAAACGGTGTATAAAGTGCATTGAAAAAACTGATGGCCATATTGAACCACTTTCTATTTAGTATATTTTTGAGTTTCTATTTTATTATTTCTTGAGTTCCGTTTCTAATTGTGTTGTTTTGTGGAGTTTAAGTTACTATTTGTTATTGCCGGATTTCGTTATTAAACTGTTTCACATAATATCACCTAGCATTACCTAATCAAGTATTGTAAATTAAATCACAATATTTTTTTATCGTGAATCATTACGGAAAATTATGTTAAAAGTAGAAGTCTATTGTTAGACTCCATGGCCTACTGCTTTTTGAACACTTTTTTTATTATTTGTTTTCTGGTATTGCATTTCATAGCCTACTATCCTCAAAACGGTTTTTCTCAAAATTGTCAGTGCAATTACAAGATTTCTCAAGCATGTTGTACAACATTGGAAAGCTCTTTTCACGGCCTATCACTTGAGCATAAAGTCATATGGCTGCCATAATAAAAACAAACGTTGATACATGTAGCTAAAAAACAAATGACAATCCAAAGTTGAGGATAGCACATAAAGATTCCTCTGTAAAAAGTGTCCTGATAATGAGCAAGTCTTAGACATGTCAGATCAACGCTTACTTAGATATTGAAGAAAAAAGAAATCTACAATTTTTTTTTTGATAACTCTAAAACGAAAAGAGGCCGGGCAAAATACAAGTCATATTTGGAACGAGCATGAAATTCTACAAAACATTACTAATTTAACCGTCTCCCTATCTCTAATAATAACTGAGATATCAATACATTCCCATTCTGTTTGGGACACACTATATATATATATATATATATATATATATATATATATATATATATATATATATATATATATATATATATATATATATATATATATATATATATATATATATATATATATATATATATATATATATATATATATTAGTAAATTTTTCGTCTCTTAAAGTAATCTTGTCAACAAAACTGATTTATTATATTATATTCATTCCCTTTTCTTAACAAAGCCGTGTATTTAGGTAATCGATACTGGCGGGCACTCTGCAAATATTTGCACATAAAAAACCCAGGAACAGGGTAACTCCATGCCAGATAAACAGACTTTCGGTTCGACAAACTTGTTTTTGTAGACGCCAGTGGTGGCCCATTTATTTGGATTCGTAAGAGGAGATATAAATAAACATTCGGCTTAGATTACTTCGATTACCGGAGACAATGGGTTAGATTCTGTTTGATGTGAAGCAGGGCTTTTAAGCCTGCCTACAATGATAACAACAAACGGTCCAATTGTTTACGCACGTGGGTGACAGATATACACGAAAAATCACACAGTTCCGCTTGATTTCTATGAAAAAAGTACCGAAATCTCTAGTGGGGTTTATTATTTTAGTGTTCCTGTTTTTTCTTGCATTAGTCGCGTCTATATCGCCAGTGACGCCTACATTCCTACATTTCAAATATGGTATGAATAGTGCGCGTTTTCTACATACTAGAAAACGCGTTGGGGCAGCAAGTGCCTCGTAACAAATTTTTATAGAAATGATTTACGCAATTTTTTTACGAAAATTATATATGCACCAAGAAAAAAAAATTTGGGACGCAGCAAGTGCATTATTGTTGTCAGTTTTCATAAGAATTGTACACTATTAATAAGGTTGTTAATTTAAAACAAATAGGTTATTAATAATATTATTAAAACATTCTTTTAATTTAAATGAATTTTTGATATTGTTTTCAGAGGTCCCAGTGATACCCAAGCGATTACTTGAAGAAATTTCGATTTTCTATGGAGCTAGAAAATTAACATTTGGTACATAGATGTAAATACTGCAAGTCGCTTTAAAAAAATTATGTTACAAATTTCATTAAAGTTACAAAAGATTTCCAGAAAAAAATTAATTATTTACAAACGGAATGTACCTGCATATTTATCAATATGGAAGGTATTTTTCCTTATTAATTTGTTGGATGGTTTTGTTTTAGTAAACCTAATCGAACTAGTTTTTGCAAACAAAACAACAAAAAAGGTATTGTTACAAAGCACTTCAATAGATGAATCTGGAAATTCCTGCACAATCTGGCAACACCGCCTCTCCACCCCTATAAGGGTGTCTGGAATGACCCCCCACAGGTGAAGTCTCAACCCTCTATGACCAAAAATAACGAAGTTACCAACTTGTACCCCGTCGGAACGGATAACTGACATCTGCGCATTTCAAACACCTGTAGATACACCCTGTATACGCAGAGAACCATTACACCCTGTATACGCAGAGAGCCCTTATAGTACGAGAAACACCTCTTGTGTAACATTGGAGTGATGTCCACATTCGGATCATTCTGTATATGCATCCCCTTGTATACACACGGAGCCGTTCTGTATTCACAGAACCTTCTAGCAAAAGAAAGTTCTGGAACATTCTGGTATGGAACACTCCAGAAACGAGGTGGAAGGTACGACTGGTATATAAAGGTGGAAGTAAGCCAGCTCAGTTCAGTTCAGTTAGAGAATGTTGAAGTGACTCGAAGAAGCAGTAACCAGTGTGAAGTGTTAGAGAGTAGCGACTGTAGTTCCAGTGTAGTGACTTGTGTGCCGATTAGTGATTGTAAGGCCAGATAAACTAAGTGTTTTGTGAGGAGACATTCTAGAACTTTTATTGTATCCATATTTAGGGAGTAAATAAAGTTGTTTTGTTAAAATTTAAAATCTCACTTATCCAGAACCCGGCGAAAACGCAACAGTATTATACATAGTTTTTACTATGGTTTAATATTGAAGATTATAGTTTAATAGGAAACTGAGTCATCTGATTTGAAATCTTTTTACGAAAATTCTCTTCCACAACGTACTTGCTCCACCCAGACCCTCTTCATCGCTTATTTACTGTTGCGGTATCCATAGTTTTTTAAATGATAAAATATTGTAGCTCTCTATGTGAGACTGACAAACAAGGCTACCTCAAATTCATTTTTGAAAAAATATTTTAAACAAATGAAATGAGGTAACAATTTAAACGTAAATTAAAAATCATGGTTCTCAGCTTCGTCGCAGCAGTTCTCCTCTCGCTTTAACATGCCTACAACCACCTTCAATGCATAAACAAGAACAATATAAACAGTAAAAATTTCTTCGGAACAGCCCACAAGAAAGTTGCGGGACCTGCGGTTAATAAAGGTTCTGGGCGAAGTAAACTGGATTTTAAGGAAGTATAGCTGATAATGAATAAACGGTAGCTTATAGAGGTCCAACTAAGCTGGTTTTTTCGAACTTTTCGCTCACATTTCCTTTTATCTTCTTCGCCACCCAGCACCCCTATTCACTACTGGTCCTGTAATTTTCTTAGGTGCCGTTTGCAAGAAATTTTTCTTGTGGTATGTGCATTCAGAAAGGGTTCTAAGCATGTTTGTGATTTGTTTTTCTCTAAAAGTCCCCAAATTTATCGAAAATTTAATTTTTATTTCCAAAAGGAATGTACCTGGCAAATTATAAAGGTGGCAGGTATTTTCCCTTATTATTTCTGAACTTCATAACGTCTGGGTTTGACCTGATTAAAGGAAATTAAAGGCTTTTACTACCAGACAAACTGACTTATTCTTAAAACCCTACGCGTTTCAACACATTATCGTGCCATCTTCAGGGGTTTAGATCTGCTAGCACATATTGCACGTATTGCAGATGAACATAGGACACAACTCTGTCCTGATGCAGGTCGTCAGGAACCAAATTCTGAGAGACAATGCGACTGAAGACCTCGACAACTTTCCATGAGGTTTGGTGACGTCAGCCAGCCGTGCTGAGATGATATTATTTCTGAATGTCATAACGTATGGGTTTGACATGATTAAAGGAAATTTTGCTACCAGACAAACTGATTTAGTCTTAAAACCCTACGCGTTTCAACACATTATCGTGCCATCTTCAGGGGTTTAGACAAGTTTCCTGTCTCAATTACAAAAAGATGCTATATGAAATGTTGTCAAAGTTTGGCTTTTCATCCATTGTCTTTAGGATACCAAACAGAAGCGGCGTAAAACAGGAAGGCAGGAACATCACAAAACTTGAGGAAATCAGAGGATGAATGCAAAAGACGCTTATTTTTTAGCTTCATTTTATCAAACGAACAAAATGGAGTCCCATGTATCCATATATATATATATATATATATATATATATATATATATATATATATATATATATATATATATATATATATATTAGAGATGTGCGAAGCTTCGAATTTCCGAAGCGAACCCGAACTCGAACCGAACCTTCGGTTCGGAAATATGTTCGCACTAGCGATGTTGAACTAGTTCTAAGTTCGAAATATGTAATTCTTAAAAATACTTCGAAGTTTGTTGCTCAGAAATACTTCGAAATTTAACTTTACAGGCATTGAATGTTGCCAAAGGTAGCGAAGTTGCGGCCCCTTTAACTCGGTAGCGGCGCTTTAAAGTCGTTATCAGTCTCATTGAGTCGATGGCGTAATTTCAGGAGATTTCACTCATGCATATTTTTGACAGTAGATGGGACACATTGAGACACGACAGAGCCATTTAGCAAAAACAGAATTATTTTTCTTGTATATCCTAGCCTCCCAACACCTATTTCAGTAACAACATTATGATGGTGGTGTTCGAAGGCGATCGGTAACGTAAATTTTCAGAATTTGAGGATAATTGCAGATTGCCTTTGGAAAACACTGGTTTCAACATGCTTTATTTCACAGTGAGCCAAAACAGCTCACTTTGAACCCTCCCAATCTGTTTGCTAAAACTGCCTAGCCAATACCAAACAACAACATATTTATAATTGAGCTTATCTAGAAATCTAAAAATCTACGAACACTGAAGAATTTTGGGTAGGACGATGTTCGATTTTGAATTTCTAAGCAGTTCGAAGCTTGACTGTGAACCTTAGACATACTATTTCAGAAGTTCGAAGCAACATATTTGCTTGGGTTCGTTCATAGTTAGGTTCGAACAAAACATGGGTTCGCACACCTCTAATATATATATATATATATATATATATATATATATATATATATATATATATATATATATATATATATATATATATATATATATATATAACCTAATCAATTTTTTTTATCGAGCAATTTTGACCAAACTTTTTTTGAAATGTCGAAGAGCGAAAAGTGTACTTTGGGACAAAATGGCATTCCGTTCTCTCAAACCCAAGGCCTACTAGATTACTTTTAGAGGCTGAAAATTTCAAAAGCTATATGAGCTATTTTTTAGAAGAAATCTACGCACGCTACTGAATTTGTCGTCCGCTAAAATGGGTCTTTACCAAATTTGATAAAAATATTGGATATTAATATTACGACTAAATGGCGAATCCGGCTGTTCATTATAAATTCAAGCTTTTTATATAGTAATTCATGTGACAACAAATGAATGCTTTTAATTGAAATGTAATTTTCAATTTGGCCTAATAAAAGATACGCATTCTATTTATTAAATACAAATTCATTACTATTTTCTCAATATCGTTCTTGTTTGTAATAAAATAAGAAAATATTAACACAATAAAATCAAAGAATGAATTTACATGACAACTTTACATTTTGTATTAGGAACCTCGATGGTTCAGAGGTAAGAACGTGTGCCTCTGAACCGAAGGGTACTGGGTTCGATCCCGGGGTACTCCTTTCACTTTTTCAGTACAAACTGTAAAATTAACATCAACCGAGGTTCTGGCATTGTATTTGAGCATGTTGAATGTCTGCACGTTCCGCCCTTCGGAGGGGGCGTAAACCCTTTGGTCCCGTGTCCATGCGATGTTGGGCACGTTAAAGATCCCTACCCTCCTTACAGAAAGACATGGGTTCGGCAAATTTTCCAGGATAGTGAGAGGAAACTGCTCCCTAGCGTCGGTAATTGGCAATAGTCGCGGAAATAGGCCGACGTTAAAGAAATAAAACACACACACACATTTTGTATTTTTTAACTAAACTTCCATTTAATTGCATACATTTATTTTATCGCCTTTTAATGTTTCACCCATTGCACCGATGATGATCGGTACGATGGTCACCGTCTTGACGTCCCACGTATTTCTCAGCTCTCTCGCCAGGTCCATGTATTTGATCATTTTTATATATCAATATTATTAAATTTTTTTTTTTTTTAATGTCAACAACACACCACGAGGGCTTACAGCCTAAATACTATCGTACCGTGGGTGTTGACAAGGAGGAAAGAGGCAGCTTGTTAATTCTGGACTTGAAGGTTTGGAGGTTCGGAGGAGAAGGAAAAACATGTGCCGGCAAGGAATTCCACAACTTGGAAGTCCTCGGGACAAAAGAGCGGGCATAACAAGATGTTCTATGTCTGGTGACCTGGACATTAAAAGGGTGCATTCGCTCTGTTCCCCTGGTAGATCTGCTAGGGGCAGAAGGTGGGGGAATTATGGAGGAAAGCTCCTCTGAGCAGTGCCCGTGCAGATATCTATAAAAGAGAGAGAGAGAGGTCACCAACGGCACGTCGGTGGGCAAGGGATGGAAGCCTTTGGGTGAGGGTAGGGTCACCGATGAGACGTATAGCTCTCTTTTGAATGGAGTCCAGGATAGCGAGTGTAGAAGCGGCAGCTGCACCCCAGATGTGGGAGCAGTATTCGAGGTTTGGCCTTATTTGTGAAGTGTATAAAGTATAGAGATTAGTTGGTGAAAAGTATTTGCGAGCCCGGAAGAGGAAACCCAATTTCTTAGCAGCTGCTTCTGCAATTGATGTAACATGTTGGTGCCAATTAAGATTTCGATCCACAGAAATGCCAACAAGAGAAAAGGACTCATTACTTTGAATAACTTGGTTGTTCATTGTGATGGGTCTAGGGCTGCTGTATCTCTTGTGAGAAAGAAAGCAAGACTTAGTTTTGATGGGGTTGAATTGTACAAGATTTCTACTTCCCCAGTCTAATATTTTTTGGAGGTCTACGGAGACAGAACCCTCCATGAGTCTGCGATCCTCATCTAATTGGGCTAAAGAGACAGGTTTAGAATATTGTATGTTTGAGTGGAGGGTGCTGTCGTCCGCGTAACTGTGAACTGGGTTGGATGTGCTAGAGAGGAGGTCATTGATGTGGAGAAGAAACAAAGTAGGGGCTAAAGCTGAACCTTGAGGAACTCCTGCATTAATTGGATACAGTTTAGAGGAATGGCCATCCACAACAACAGATATGCTCCTGTTGGAGAGGAAATTTGCTGTCCAGGTACAAAGTTTTGGTGGTAGGCCATAGGCCGGAAGTTTATTAAGCAGCGCTGCGTGCCAGACCTGGTCGAATGCTTTGGATATGTCTAGAGCAACAATCTGGGATTCACCGTGTTGTTCCATAGACTTGTTCCAAGAATGGGTGACAAAGGAAAGGAGGTCGGCAGTCGATCTGCGCTGACGGAATCCATACTGCCTGTCGTGGATTAGACTGTGTTTTTCAAGGAATTTTAGTAGTTCGGTGTTTATATACTTTTCCATCACTTTAGAGATGACTGAAAGGAGAGAAATAGGCCTGTAGTTGCTAGGAAGCGCTTTGGATCCCTTCTTGGGGATGGGTTGTACTCGAGCAGTTTTCCAGTTACTCGGGAATATGCCTTTATTGTAAGATATCTGAAACAGACGAGTCAGGACAGGAGCAAGTTCTGGTGCGCATTTTTTGAGAACAACTGCTGGGATCTCGTCAAGGCCAGAGGCTTTCCTAGTATTAAGAGAAGAGAGCATCTTTCGTACCTTTTTAGTGTTGAAAATGATATCACTCATTTTATGCGCGACATTGGGGACTGTTGGTGGTTGAACATTTGGAGGTGGGTTGAGAGTAGAATTTCCGGCGAACAACGAAGCAAAAAGTTCAGCCTTGCCCAGGGCGGTAGAAACAATTTCATCACCTGAGACAAGAGGTGGGAACGTGCTCTTGCAGAAATTATTCCCAATAGACTTAGCAAGAGTCCAGAAGGGTTTGCCGCCGTTGGAGCTTGAGGGGACTTTGTTTTTGATGTGGTTATTAAACGAGTTTTTTGCCTCAGAAAGAATGCGGACATAGCGGTTTCTTGCGTCGTTGAATGCTTGACGATTTTCTTGACTGGGATTGTGTAGAAGCGTTTTGTGAGCTTTGACCTTTTCAAGTCTGGCCTTGTCACAGGATTTAGAGAACCAGGGCTTTTGAGTGGCTGAAAGGGTTTTCTGTGTACGTGGAATAAATAATTCCATGCCAGCTTGGATAATTTCGGTGACGTTTTGTGAGATATCAGAGGGGTCAGGATGAGAGAAGCAGACAGACGCCCATGGAAATGAGGAAAAGTAATCCCGCATTTCGTCCCAGTTTGCGGAGTTGTAGTGCCAAACGATACGTGGGTGTGATGACTGTGTGACCTCGGGTTGCATTGCACAGGAAGCAGTGACCATGCCGTGGTCTGAGCGACCAAGGGGGGCGGTGACTGATATCTTATAGCATTCAGGATTTGTAGTAAGAAGGAGATCCAAGGGATTTGAGCTGTGTGTTGGGATACGAGGAAAGTAAGTAGGTTGCTGAACCATATTGGCCAAAGAATTGCTGACTGCAAAGGCCTCCGCTGCTCTCCCTTGTGGATCGGTTTTTGAAGATCCTAGCCATTCCTTATTATGGACATTGAAGTCGCCAAGAATAGTGACCTCGGAGGAAGGATATTCAGAAATCAGATAGTCGGTTTTTTCAGAAAGGTAGTCAAAGAGCTGGACAAAGTTGTTGTCAGAAGGTGACCGGTAAATGCAACAGATGAATTTAGTTGCAGCCCTGAGAGAGAGTTTTATCCATAGTATGTCTTTTCTTCCAGCTTCTAAATTGGGAAGTCTGGTGCAGGGTAGATTGCTACGGACGTATGCGCACACTCCTCCATGCAATCTAAAGGCAGTAAGGAGCTCATACCTCGGGAAATTAAGGTGATTAGTGGCTGTTTTGGCACTGATTTGGGTTTCGGTGAGGAAGAGGAGTTGGGGCCTGTTAGCCTGGAGGAAATGGTGGACGGAGTTCAGGTTAGAATTTAGGCCACATATATTCATTCGAAAAAGATATGTTAAATCTTGATGTTGGCGCCCCCTGTACACCCCTCTCCCGGAGATCCGAATGGAGGGGTATTTTGCCTCCGGAATATTTTATACAAGGAGGAGCCATCATCATTTTTGCTTAAAATATTAAAAAATATTATTATTATTGTTGTTATTTATATTATTATTATTATTATTATTATTATTATTATTATTATTATTATTATTATTATTATTATTATTATTATTATTATTATTATTATTATTATTATTATTATTATTATTATTATTATTATTATTATTACTTTAAGAAGTTTATTGTCATTTATCAGATGAACCAAAATTCGTATAACTATGAAAAACACAATATTTGGACCCCTATAAAACTCAGTAAGCTAGTTTTAATTTCAAAGCCTCAGAACTTGGATGAACTATGAAAATCAATTTATATTCTATTGCCAGTTGTCTTTTTCACTTTCATTTCTTTTATTACGGGATTTGCATGATAAAGACATTTCGAATTTTCCTGAATTAAGCTTGTCTAATAAAATGGGTCGTATCTGGAACAGAAAACTTCCAAAGTGTAGTCTATATTCAGGGCATGTAGTTCTACTCATGGTTCACGACTCTTGTGAACTGAAGAATTTATGACTGGAGAATAATTTAAGAAGATACTTTCAAGAAAGTCGTTTTGTAGATGTGCTATTATCGAGGCATATGTTAAAGCCTCATAAGTTACAAAGAAACGTTGGTAACGGTTCTCTACAAGCCGTTTTCTTAAAGACATGCAATATGTATGCCGAAAGTTGAATTGTCAACAATTCTTATTCATTTAATGGGCTTTACTTCGTGAAAAATATTTTTGTAGAACCAACGTTGTAACTCTTTGTGTTCCCGACCACGATTGCTTTTAAGCGAAATTTCATAAAGAAAATTCCGCTCATAGAGTGGTAACAATTTTCGAATTTTTTTTTATGAGCACTAATTGGAGGCTCTAGAACCCATATGCTAGTTCAAATTATGTATATATATATATATATATATATATATATATATATATATATATATATATATATATATATATATATATATATATATATATATATATATATATGTACGTATGTATGTATGTTGTAAAAGGTTTCCGCAGTCTTTAATGTGAGACCTACTTGGTTCTCGGGTTGAACCGCGTCCACAATTTATTAAAACTCGACATTTCGGCTCCTGTTTTGGAGCCATTTTCAAGAGGTGAAGGAAACGTGTAAGGACATGAACTCTAAGGCCTCAATCCGCCTACTCCTTAGAGCGGTGGACAAAGTTGGGTTGGGTTGTTGTAACTCGATTACGGGGCCTCAATGTGCCTACTCCCCAAATCTCGCCGGAGATCGTCTCTAAGGTCTCAGTGTGTTCAACTCTAGGCCTAAGAGAGATCTGGCAGTTCGTTGCAAGTCCTGTTTTGTATGTATCGCTTCGTCTACCTACTTAGTTATCAGTGTAATGAGTCGGGTCACGGTCAATTAAGTCAGGGTCTTTCGTCACGGTACTTAAAGGATTGCAGCTATTTGTTGAGTTAGGTAATGGGGAAATAAAATTGTCTATTGAATATACTGTCTTTTTGTGTGTTTGTAATGAAGATATAATAGGTTTCCAAGTAATCGGAACACGAAGACCATCACCTATCTTATTTAAACCATCGGGACGTTTTTGGATCTCGATTTCTTCGCGGATAATTCTGGTTTTGAAGTTGTAAACCGGAGCTATTATTTTGGCATGTCGAAGTCTATTTTGTGTCCTGTATGAATATGATGCATGGCCAGCGGCGATGACGGGTCGGATTTTCTAACTGCGAGGGTGTGTTCATATATTCTATTGTGGAGGCGTCTATATATCTGTCGCCGCTGATAACCTTGAGTTTTTAGGGTTCCTTGGGGGGGTCGGTGGCGGCTCAGGGTGAGGCCGAACAATGGTTTGCAGCAAATTAACTGCTGCCTAACAGAGAAAAGACAAATAGAATGGTGTTCTCTATGAGTCAACTTGAATAGGCAGGGGCACTGTTGGAGAGCACGAGATTTTTGGGTTTTGTCATTGACTCAAGGCTTCTGTGGAATAAACATGTTGACTGGTAAACTCTCAAGGGGCCTGTTCTTGCTTCGGGGCCTGGTTCGCAGTGTTTCGGTTCCTGTTCTGAGGACAGCGTATTCCGCCGCTTTTCGCTCGCATATTTCTTATGCTACCTTGCTTTGGGGTTACACTGCTGGCGCTATGGGTCTCTTTGGGCTCCAGCGTAAGGCTGTACGTGTGATGTGTGGTGCAGGTTACAGGGATTATTGTAAAGCGCTCTTTGGACCCGTGAATATACTTACATTACCAGCACTCTATATCTTTGAAAATTTGATGTACATCAAGGAGAATGTGGATAAATACCAAAGTCACCGAGATATCCATACCTATGGTACGAGACAAAGGAAGAACATAATGCGATACAGACGGCTAGAGGATAAACCAGCAAATTGGAAAGGATTGTAAAATCCAGAAATAACTACTTCCGGGTAGAAACTTAAAGGATAGTGCAACCGAATGAAATCAAAGAGACAGGGACGTACCGATATGTTTCTCCAATACTCATTTCGTTTTTTGAATTTTTTCCAAAAATGATTTTTCGGTTGCCTTGTTTGTCAGTCTTACATTTCTTAAAAGAAAACTCAATTTTCTAAAAATGAAGAGGGTTGAATTTTGATGTGTAGTAAGGCCTTTTACAAGGAAACATATTCACCAAACTTCATTAAAATACCTTTGTAATTTTTGGAGAAAAATATTTTATTGTAAACAAAACTCAAAATTTTCCCGGAAAACGTTATCCTATTTTTCTTACTAACGAGCTCATCCAAGCTATTAATAAAAGAAGGGCACTTGCCCAGTTTCATCGAAATCAGTTGCCTATTTTTTAAGTTATCGGTTGGATACATATATATATATATATATATATATATATATATATATATATATATATATATATATATATATATATATATATATATATATATATATATATATATACATATAAAAACTGAAACTGACCCCATATATGGGTTCTAGGGGTTCTAGTTCGCGCGCCTTTGATACAATTTTTGCAAAGTCTCTCCATCGATACCTCTTTATTAGTGAATTTTTTTAAATAGAAATTCACCAAATTGAAGGGCTCGCCTATTTTTCCCCGAAAATGTATTATTAACTACTTACCAAGTTTTCCTCAAGTTAGTTATACGTTATTGTAATTAAAAGTCCCTTAAAAAGTTAACCTTTAAATTTAAAATATCGACTGAATTAATCACAGTATCACAATTATTTTGTCCACTTGTTAAGCAACCCAAAATAGTAACCATAATAATAATAATAATAATTGTCTTGTTAGAACATGTAAACAATAACGAAATGATCTAATTCAAAGTCAATCCGACGCGAAGACGAAAATTACTAGGTAGTAGGTACACACACACACGCTCTTCCAAAAGTCCACTACAAACTGGAAGTGTGTAATTTTATAGCGCACAACAGATTGCTTATTCGGTCGTTTTCGACGAAGATCATCAAGATTCGGCGATCATTTCGCACTGAAGTATCGCATTTCCTGAGAGCGCCGAGAAATACACACTGCCGCCCGACTGCTTTATATGGATATGGATGTATATAACGTCTGCAACAATTAAGACTATACTTATTCTGATTCTGTATTAATGGCTGCCGACTCTCTGCGATCCTCGATATACTAATTTTGTGTGTTGAATGCAGAAGGTAAAAAAGTGAATAAAAATTTATGAAAATATAGGATAGCAAAAATATTATTTTTTCCACGGCAGGCGGCAGTGCGCGCGCACGGACGCACTTGTTGAGGAGCCGCCCCTGATTAAAATTTCAATAATTAGTTTTAATAATATATCTTACTAATAGTGTACAATACTTATTAAAATTCACTACTATAACGCACTTGCTGCGTCCCGAACTTTTTTAATATTTATTTTATAGACAATTAACTCCTCTGAAATTTTTCAAACCGCTCTCCGGTAAACTTTTCGTTGTCTGAATTAATACAGTTTAGCTCTGAGGTACTGATGTGTGTATGTGTGAATGTTGTAAATGAAAATGAAGGGATAAAAAGTGAGTTTGAGTAGTTCGTATTTCCCCGTGTATGTTGATCTCGATGTTCTAGTGAAGCGTGTATGCTTGATTTTGTGTGGTGCCTTTTGTACCTAATTTGCGGCACGCCTAAAGCGACCTAGCCGGTTCAATGAAACTTTCCACACATCGTTAACTTCAAAGAGAACGATTTGTTACACTGACTGATGCAGCATAAATGTTTGTTGGTATTTCGGGCAAAGGATTTATCTTTTACTCATTTTGTGTGATTTTATGGGATTCGAATGTGATAGTGAGTTACACAAATTTTAAATATAGTAGCCTTGATGTCAGCCTCGTATTTCCTGTGCTTTAGTGGAAGTTCCGCAGAAAATAGGTGCAAACAAATCTGTAATTATAACTTTCTAAATTTTAGCGGCTAATGTTCTCGGAACAAAATAGTGTGCAAGTTTTCTTCATTTTATATTTTTTGACAACAAAATTGGTTACTAAATGCATTTTTAGCAATATTTCGTGAAAAAAATTCGCTTATGAGCAGATCCCTTTTTTTTAATTTAGTGGCTTCACAAGTGCTTGTTTTGTTCCCTGCAACCAGTTTCCCATTTTAAAGCATCATCAGGCAAAGGCAATTTGTAACGATTACGTTTCGTTACTGGTTTAATTATTCAAAATAAACCCGTAAGAGACTTAATTTATAGCCGACAATCCAATATCTGTAAGGCAATTCATGTTTTGATTCCAAAATTACTTTGATGAAAAGTCGCTAAATCTTCAAGTACCGTAAATCCCTTTACTGCATTTCAAATTTATACGTTAAAATTCAATATATGTTTGCCAAGGAAAATTGCGTCGCATTTTGCTGAAGGAATATTTCCAAGAAATAAATATCGTTGCGACTTGGTCTGTAATTTTCCGTATCGATGATGTCACCTAAAAACGACCGTTTGAACCGTTGAACATATATTCCCGGCAAAACCTTGGATTGTAGACACGGGAGGTGAGACGTCAGGAAAAAGGGGTGAGAGCTGAATGAACAGCTCGCTGGTTGGAGGGGAGTCACAGCTTGGCGCTTGCCGTGTAAGCACCTTTTAGTTGCGGTGGCTAAAATTTATCTTAAAAAGGGGTGATAAAGTCCTTTCTGTTATCTATACTATCTAATAATAATTGTCAGTGATTGTTCAAAGTCATTTAAGTGGCTTTTGAATTTAAATAAACGCCGTGTTTAGCATAAAAACGCGAGTTAACAGTGACCCTTTGTTTCCGAACTGGTGCATTTCTTACGTTAATCAGAAAGAGTCTCTGAGTGTCACCGAATTTTGAGTCAATTGACAGTGAATATGACTTGAGCCAATTTGCGTTTTAATTGTTGTAATAATAAAATCTGATAGATAGATACATTAGGTTAGAGTTCAACAGCTAATGGTGACCTCACTACCGACCGGATTTAGATCCACTTGAGGTCAATCTACTACACCATACTACATTATGTTGGATATATAGATAGTATTAACGTTTTATTTGGGCGAGATTACAATTTTTTACGTCTGCATTAACTATTAAAGGGTTTCACCAAGTTAGGGCAACAACAATCTAAATCACTTTTAAAATTGAATTAAGTCTTAGAATTCCTCATGTACTCATTAGTGATTTTTTTTTTGTACAAAAATTCGATGCAAACTATATAGTTGTATAATTATTTATTTTAATTTTATTAGCGATGTTTCATGTACAAAACGTCCTTTTTATAGCGACTTATCTTACAAATTATAATTCTAATAATTATATGATTTGACCAAATTTTTTAAAATTCTTTTGAACAAAAAAAATGTGTGAAAAAATATTTGGCGATGTTTGGTGTGAACATTTTGTTTAGCACAATTCGTCAAAAACAACGGTTTAATGAAGCTTCGAACAAAAAAAAAGGGTTTTTATGAAGACAATTTACTCATAATTTACAAATGTTGGCAAATTTTACGTATATAAATTACGAATGGTTAGAGGAATTTGGAATTAAAATGCAATATGTTTAATTTATAAACCTACACGTTTCGGCCCCTATCAAGCCATCTTCAGGGGCTGAACGCCAGAATCCTTCACCCATCAAGTTTTGGCATCGAACAAATCGTCCTGGAGGAAATGTAGATTTACAAATACACAAATGGCTCCAACAGCAATTTTCTTAACGTTTCCAGCACCAGTGCTATGAACTTTCCTTTTACATACAGAAACCTGATAGAATATCTGTTCCATAATACTGCTCCTGCTGATTGATGATCGAGTACAACCATAGAGGTAAGCAAGCTTTGGTTTCATTGTACTTTGATTTCTCTCTGTGCTTGTCACTAATAAACACTTGCCAGTATTTATATACCACTTCTGTCGGTTCTGTCATAACATTTAACATAAAAGAACTTGAAAATTGCTTTGAAAAGTTACAGGAATATTGGATACAAAAAGAATATACATTAAAAAGTGCGAAAATAACCAGGTTGTTATTATGAAAACTTTAAATTCAGCAGCTTTGAAAACTGTGAGAGACTATTGAAACGAGGAAACTCAGATCAAGAACTTCAGCTGCCACAAAAATGACTAGGGCACAGTATTCCACCACAAAAAATAAATTCTTTGGGCCATCTAATGGTTCAACAATTTGTGAAGAAATGGGAATAATCAGAAGACCTGATGTGGTACAAAAAATTGTGAACAAAAACCAATGAAGATGAGATAGAAAAGAACAAAGAGGATGAATAAATCGAAAATGAATTGTGTGACTGTCTTGAGGACGATGTTGGTCTACACGTTTGTTTTTTATGTTAGAATTTGATATTTTATTATTTAAACGTGTAATAATAAAGATTCATATTTTAGTGAATTTTCGTAGAAAAGTTCACTAATGGGGAGATCTCGACATTTGAATTTGAAAAATTTTTGCAAATGAGCGCGAACTAGGACCCGTAGAACCCATATCCGGGGTCAGTTTCAATTTTTATATGTTTATATATACAGGGTGTTACTTAATGATAGGGCGTAATTTCAAGGGCGCGTTCCTGAACAAAATTCAAGTAGAAAAGTTCATATAAACATGTGTCCTGAAGAGTCTGGTTTTCAAGATACAGGGTGTCAAAGTTTAAAAAAAAATTGGTTTTTTATTAATATCTTAATGATTCTTTTGCCCATTTTGTTGAAATCTGGCAGGGTTATTCACTGTAATAAGGCGCTAAGTTGGCACTAACTAAAAGATAATTATAATATTCTTATAATTCCAGTGGCGTCTCGAGAGGCAGTCTCACGAATAATATTGACTAAAAAAAATGTACGCTACTGAATTTTTTTAATTTTAATTTTTTTCAGATTAAGCACCTAAAAATAAACCTTTTTTGCCTCTTAATATTTTTTCGTATATTACTTCCTTTTCGAGGAAAAAAATGAAAACGACTTCATTGCATGTCGAATAAATGTTAAAATGAAATCAAGTTAATTGTGAGCGTTGCTAGGAAACGTTGTTTTGACATTATGAGCATAATGTTTTTGACTTTCTGTGACAGTTTGTTATTATTTTCCCTCTGGTCAAAAGGTTAATTGTGCTATTAAAAAATGGTAAATAACTATTCTAATTTGGAGATGACACAAATGCATTTCCTTTATGGTCTTGCCAATGGTAATTCGGCGGAGGCCCGGCGGCTCTATCAAGAAAGGTATCCTGATTGTGTCCTTCCAGGTAGACAAATATTCATAAACATTCATCGTCGTCTGACTGAATCTGGCAGTTTTAAACATAATACCTCTGACGGAAGACCTCGTACAATTCGAACTCCAGCAGTTGAGGAGGCTGTCCTACATGCGGTCGAAGAGAATCCTGCAACTAGTACCCGAAAAATAGGTAGGGAATTAAATATTTGCTATAAAACGGTATGGGAAATTTTAAGAGAATCCCTGTTGTATCCTTATCACGCACAAAGAGTTCAGGCACTTCTGCCAAGAGATTTTGAACCGCGTACGCAATTTTGTAGATGGTATCATCAAAGACTTTCAGAAAATCCTCACTTTGATTCCATCATTATGTTTACGGACGAAGCCCATTTTTCCAGAAATGCAATAATTAATTTTCGAAATAATCATAACTGGGCCCAAGAAAATCCTCATGCTATTACAGAGACACAGTTTCAGGAACAATTTTCTGTCAACGTTTGGATCGGTATCCTAGATGACTATTTGATTGGACCATTTTTTTTACCACAACGTCTTAACGGACAATCTTACAGTCATTTTCTACAAACTGATTTGCCACTGCTTCTTGAAGATGTCCCTATATATTTACGTCAACAACATTGGTTCATGCATGATGGTGCTCCTGCCCACTTTAGCATATTGGCTCGTGAGTATTTGAATGGAGCTTACCAAAATCGGTGGATAGGTCGTGGAGGACCACAATTCTGGCCACCTAGATCGCCTGATTTAAACAGCCTAGATTTTTATTCGTGGGGGCACCTAAAAGCATCAGTTTATGTTACACCAATCGAGACAGAAGAACAACTAAGGAATAGAATTGTTGACGGATGTGAAACCATACGTAACACTAATGGAATTTTCGAAAGAGTTCGTCGCTCGATGAGAAGGAGAGCACAAGCCTGCATAGAAGCGGGAGGTAGTCATTTCCAACATTTTTTGTAAATAGTTATTACTTTTCGTTTGTTAGATTTTAAAAAATGGCTTAGAAATAAATATTCTGAACGATCACAATTAACTTGATTTTATTTTAACAATTTTTCGACATGCAATGAAGTCGTTTTTATATTTTTCCTCGAAAAGGAAGTAATATACGAAAAGATAATAAGAGGCAAAAAAGTTGTATTTCTAGGTGCTTAATCTGAAAAAAATTAAAATTAAAAAAAAAACTCAGTAGCGTACATTTTTTTTGTCAATATTATTCGTGAGACTGCCCCTCGAGACGCCACTGGAACTTATAATTATCTTTTAGTTAGTGACAACTTAGCGTCTTATTATAGTGACTAACCCTACCAGATTTCAACAAAATGGGAAAAATGATCATTAAGATATTAAGAAAAAACCAATTTTTTTTTTAAACTTTGACACCCTGTATCTGGAAAACCAGACTCTTCAGGACACATGTTTATATGAACTTTTCTACTTGAAATTGGTTCAGGAATGCGCCCTTGAAATTACGCCCTATCATTAAGTAACACCCTGTATATATATATATATATATATATATATATATATATATATATATATATATATATATATATATATATATATATATATATATATATATATATATATATATATATGCATGTATGTATGTATACCGCATACACATGTTTCCAGCTTATTAGCTATCATCAGTACGGTATAGCCAGATGTTGATGGGAACACTCTGGATGAAGAAGCAAAAATACACGGAGTCACAACAGGCAACCAGGAGACATTTGCAGCAACATTCGGAAGACCCTTAATTCAAAGGCAACTACCAAAATTGCCACGGAAATCACCTGCGTGAGCATCCGGAGCCCAGAAGTCATACTATTTATAACAGGATGTTTAACACGGCATTTCTGTATACTATACAAGGAGAGAGGTTAAGGGCAAGACCGGAAGGAGACAACCGCATACACATGTTTCAAGCTTATTAGCTATCATCAGTACGGTATAGCCAGGTGATATATATATATATATATATGATATATATATATATATATATCTATATATATATATATATATATATATATATATATATATATATATATATATATATATATATATATATATATATATATATATATATATATATATATCTCCAACCGATAACTCAAAAAATAATTAACCGATTTGGATGAAACTCGGCAAGTGCCTTCTTTTATTGATGGCTTGGATGAGTTCGTTAGCAGAAAAATCTGACACGGTTTTCCGGGAAAATTTTGAGTTCTTTTTCGAAAAAAATGTTTTCTCCGAAAAGTACAAAGCTATTTTAATGAAATTTGGTGGATATGTTGCCTTGGGAAATACCATACTACATACCAAAATTCAACTTTTTAAGTTTATAGAAAAATGAGCTTTTCAAATTTGAAGCGTTTAAGAAAAATTCGCTACCATAACGCACTTGCTGCGTCCCGAACTTTTTTAGTTATACAGAAAAGTCTAAATCGTTTTTGTTATCTGTGAGAAAACATCTTTCTCCATTGCAAACATTTCCCCATATATTTGAGACAATAATTGATGGAATCCATTCCAGCCAGAAATGTCACAATCTGTAGTTTCTTGAACTTTCCCTGGCAGTTTCCTGGCTTTATGAACTTTCTTCTTTGATTCATTTTTCTTGTGAAATGCATAATTAAACCGTCAATCAATCATTTATTTTTTGCCTGGGCGTCGCTGTTCCAACGCTGATATGTTCTATAGGTTGCCTTTTCACTTAATATATCGAAGTGAGAGCTGAGAATTATGGTCTTTTAATTCAGAGATTTCTCAGTTTCTCAGAAAAAGCTGATAATGCGAGGGACCAGACACAGACTGATAGCTTTGATAGATCATCAATTTATATTGGCAATCTGTGTCCTTTAAACTGAGATGCTTTGGTAAACCACTGTTGTTAATTAGAATCACAGAGATTAGACAATCTATAGAAGATTGTTTCTGACCTTTCATATTTATTTATTTTGCGTCAAGTTCCACGCTTGATTTAAAGAGAAAGGGCCCATTCCAGTTTTAAAATTGAAAAGTCTGGACGCAGCAAGTGCCTTATGGAAGTGAATTTTCATAAAAATGTTTTTAATAGCAAATATGTCACTCTAATACAAGCAGGCATCAATCTGGTTCACTAAGAGAAGATTGGAACCTGTGATAAGCACTGATAAGTACACTTGGAGAACCCAAATCACCACAACACATCTTAAAATGACATAACGATCGTTTTACTAACCAAGTTAGCGTCATCAGAGAATGAAATATTCTAAATACTTAAAAACTAACATCAACTTATATACCAGATCTTAGGTAAAGAGATCTAACTGAGATGGGAAACTAGTCTTAGGCAAATTCCACAGTGTATTGTACTTTTATCGCCGGACAAGGTCTTTGCACTGTTCCTACTACTTTATCTAAAAAGTGTCCATCTCTAATAGTTTTGAGAAGGTTCAACGACAGCTAAATTAACATATATTCCTTTGGCGGCAATATCTGTATACGTATGTTATTTTTAGAACGTGCTAAAAAGTGGGAATTTTATTTAACAAAGCAATGGATCATCAGGTCACTCGTAATTGGCGGTGGTGAAGCGTTCATACATTTTTTGTTGTAACTATATTTTGCAATATATACGCTTTCGAACGCGTTTAACTGTCCTGGTTGTCTAATATTTTTTATTAATTTCAGATTGTTTTTATCAATGTGATGATTATTATCCCAAATGTGTCGGGCGACGGAACACTTATCTACAGTACCGTAACGTAATTGGGATAAGTCGGGAATTTATGAAATAAGTTGTAAAGACTGTAATCTTAAATACGTCGGACAAACAAAAAAAATCGATTGGATTAGATTCAAAGAACACTTATCTCAATTAGGTTACGGTACTGTAGATAGATTTTCTGTCGCCCGACATATTCGGGATAATAATCATCACGTTGATAAAGATAATCTGAAATTAATAAAAACTGTAAGACAACCATGATAGCTAAACGCGTTCTAAAGCGTATATATTGCGAAATATATTTACAACAAAAAATGTATGGACGCTTCACCACCGCCAATTACGACTCACCTGATCGATTGCTTTGTTAAATAAAATTCCCACGTTTTAGCACGTTCTAAAGATAACATAAGTATACAGATATTGCCGCCAAAGGAATCTTTGTTCATTTAGCTGTCGTTGAACCTTCTCAAAACTATTAGAGATGGACACTTTTTAGATAAAATAGTAGGGACAGTGCAAAGACCTTGTCCTGCGATAAAATGACAATACACTGTGGAATTAGCCTGCGACTAGTTTCCTATCTCAGTTCGATCTCTTTAGCTAAAATCCGGTATATAAGTTAATGTTAGTTTTTTAAGTATTTAGAATGTTTCATCCTCTGATGACGCTAACTTGGTTAGTGAAGCGATCGTCAGGTCTTTTAAAATGTGTTGTGGTGATTTGGGTTCTCCAAGTGTACCTATCAATCTGGTTACCGATATATCCTATATAGTAAAAACAATATCTTACCAAAATTACTTACTGTTTGAAAGTGCACAAAAAGTTTCCAAAACAAACTTAAAATGTTTCCGAGAAAACTCTTTTCCTATCCAACAAACCTTAGGTTAATATCGAATTGAGTTATTCAAATTTGAAGGATTTAATGAAAATACGGATAACGGATATGGATTCTAGGCTGTCTAGTTTGCGCTTATTTGAAGACATCTTTGTAAAATTTAAAATTTGAGGTCTCATCATTAAACGAATTTTTTTTACAAAAATTAGATAAAAATTGTAGACCGTTAAACTATAAACTTAACTAAACCTACAGCCAAAGCATCAACTTACTAAACTAAACTAAAAGTCAAAGCATCAGAGAAAGGGTCTATTTGAAATGAATTTTTTGTAAATATTTCAGTAAGATGAAGGACAGCGACGGTTGAAGCTGAAACTTAAGGGTTTTCAGACCACTCTTCTTGCGGTCGGTTCCATGCGATGTTGGGCACGTTAAAGATTCCTACACTCCTTACAGAAAGGCAGGGGTTCTGCAACATTTCCAGGATAATAAGTGAAACTGCTTCCTGACGTCGGTGATTAGCCATAGCCGCGGAAATAGGCCGACGTTAAAGAAACATAACACACACACACACACACACATATATAAAAACTAAACCTGACCCTGGATGTGGGTTCTAGGGGTCCTAGTTTACGCTTATTTGAAGAAATTTCTTCAAAATTCAAAAGTCGGGATCTCCCCAATAGTGATTTTTTTAAGGAAAATCACTAAAAAGCCGTCTGCCTGAATACCGGATTTGAACCCGCTACATCATGGTCCAACCTCTAGAGGTTTTTCGCCTCGCGAACTTGGCTAGTCGACCTGTTGATTGCAGAATGTGTTTTATCTTTTAAATTAAAATTCAGAAATGTAGGGTTGATTTTATTTGGTTTGTGTTTTGAGCTTTTGTGAAATTATTTCTAATGGTGTGTTTTATATATCCCTATGGGCATACCAAAGATATTTTACATAAGATTTTAGTGTTTTTTTAAATATTATTCATATTCCATTTATCTTCCTGATGGATCACTTAACTTAACTAATTATTCTATAATTACAAAGTTTTCGTTTTTAAATCCATTGATATAAGCTTAAAAATTAACAACTTAAAGAGAAGAAAGAAATGTCATTATCATGGTAATACAAATATTACTTTAAAAATACTTTCTATACATAATAAAACAGTAGATTCTCTCTCGCTCTCCTCCACAATAAGCAGACGAATCTTACACACATTACCAATATATGTGCAGAGCGCCCTCAGTCCCAGCCTATCCGAACTCGACAAGAGGCAGGCCAGGCCATCATAATCTTTCAATGTTTTTACTGTTGAATTGCGGACTGGCTCGTAGACCGGACACTCACACATGATGTGCCCCAAAGACTCTGGTTTATTCATATTACAGACTGTACAGAAGCTATCAAGATTAATTACGTGATTGATACCGTTAGCTTTTAACTTGAAAAATGTACTCGAAGAGGTTCGTAACTTAGCCAGGATACACACCGATCTAGACGGCAATCCTAACATGAGGTAAGGTTGTAAAAATTACGCCGCGAATGTCAGTCGAATGTACAGGATTGTATAAGAAGACCCCGCGGCTAACTGACGGTCGTTTTCAAGTAGCCTATCCTGTAACTTGTGCAGAATTACAGTCCGATTTGAGATTAGCCATAAGAGATACATTTTCCCACGTAGTCTATGGCCAGATGTCTAAGCAGTTTAATGGTATGTGCTCACCAGTTATATTTAGCAGGAGCATCTCTAAGAGTTAACATACGTTTGAGACAAATTTTGGGTAAACGACTATCATCCATCGCACAAAGCTTGACCATCCAGCCAAAATCTAGGCTGATAGCAGTGTAGAGTATATAAATTGCTCCAAACTCAAGCCTGACCATCGCGTCAGCTGTAGACCTCGAGATTCTGCTATCTCCCCTCTGCTGTACAATATATTTGTCGCAGATCTTCCGACAGCCCCCCCCCCCCCCCCTAAACGTGACATACGCACTGTACGCAGACGACACTACTATCCTCAGCAGCTCTACTCAGCCGTGGGTAATAAACGAACGACTTCAGACCGCCGTAGTTGAGCAGTAAGCATGATATAGGAAAGCCCTTCTAGCCATAAACCCCGATAAATGTTCAGCTGTCCAAGAGGAGACACACACCTCAGGAACACGTATCATTAGACAACCGTCTAATTTCCTGGCAAGATTCCGCCAAATACCTCGGGGTTTTCCTCGACACGCACACGAAACATGACGCCCCCAAGTCGATCACGCCCGAAAAAAAGCCTCGATGTTCATCTCGAAGCTGTTCCCACTTCTAAATAGAAATTCCAAATTGTCTATGAACAATAAGTTGCTCATGTACAAAGTCATCATCCGGCCAGCCTTGACCTATTCATCACCTACATGGGCCACCGTGACCGCAACACACATCAAGACCCTTCAAATCACCCAGAATAAAATTCTGAGAATGGTTACCGGAGAGCCATTGTTTGTCAGAAACAGTCAGATTCACTCTGATCTGGAAATGCCTTCGATACTTGTGTTTATAACTCAACTATCCACAACTCAGTTCGCAAAAGCCGCTTCTCACCCAAATGCTCTTCTCGGTAGTGCCACCGACTACGACGAGCATCTTCCACATAAGCATAAGCGTCCAAAGCTTATACTTACCCACTAACGCCCCGCGGAAAAAAACAGAACGGAAACAATCTTTCCGACGGAGGTATGGACTAAGGTCCGGTACTCCTAGGGAGGGGGTTTAGTGAGTACAGTCTCACAGTACCTTGATACCCCACGGCTCTACGGTGTCGTGAATGGGGTCTGCATGAGCATTTCCCCCTCCTGTATCCAACCAAAAAAAAAGGACTTCGGGATGCGAAACAGATACTTAATAAAACCAACCTGCACCCTCTCAAGCAAATTGCAATATCGAAGACCCCAAACACCAAAACAGTGGCGTATTGAACCCACAATAATAGAGTCGTATTGACGCACCCTTGACATATGGTCTACAATTTTTGTACGGGCAAACAGAGAAATTAGGACACCCACCGAAATTATCAACCTGCCTACCATCATTTTGGACATGGAGAGAAACAGGTAGGAATAAGAGAATTGGACGCCAAGGTATGTATACTGATTTACCATTTCCAAAGATCTACCTTCAAAAGTAAAATGTCATTTATCAGCAGTATGTCCAGATCTAGTGAAGCACATGATGTTAGTTTTTTCATTGGTTACAGTGAGGATGTTTGCGGAACAATACTCCTCAAGTATTTTCAACTTGCGATTTAATTTAACAGAAGAGTCCGATAATATAACATAAAGCAGAATTACGACGTCGTTTGTACCATCTATATTAACACCCTTAGCACCTCTGTTGCAAAAGAAGGCCTCCATATCTGCAATAAATAGAGCAAGAAGAAAAGGGCTGAGAACTTCTCCCTGCAGAACTCCACTGCTGACGCTGAGTTGTCTCGTAAAGGCACTTTCGACTTTAATATTTACAACGACGTTGTTGTATAACTGTCTGACAATAAAAATTAATTTACTGCTAACCCCAGACTACTGGTAAAGCTTCTGCCAGAGAATACCATGACACACAGAATCGAATTCTCTCTTGAAGTCAATAAACGCAGCATACACTATCCGACCAGGCATATTATGTATTCACCATCTTAGTGGGAAGTAAATCTTATTATTATTGCTATTTATAGACTTTAGTCTGAATGACTTTCACACTCTCTCAAAGGGGAACATTCGGCCATCCCAGGTATCTCAGATACCAAAGGGACTGAACTCAGATAGTGCCCTTTCCAAGTTATCAGGCCCTGAAAGACAACGCGACACATCCTCATTTCCCAGGAATCTCCGCCCGGTGTTAATATTACTATTATTATTATTACTATTATTATTATAACCAACGATCAAAAATTACAACTCACCTTCTATATTTGCCGTTTTATTCATCTCCACCAAACAATCCAAGTACCTCTGCTCGATTATCAGCTGCTTTTCCTCGTCCATTTTCACTATTTTTCGAAGCAAAACCCACTGCACAATTTTCTAATCGATTAATCACCACTTATAAGTTTTTGATCAACATTAGTCTTTTGTGGTTTCACTAAAGCCCACAAATTGTGCTAAAATTTTGTTCTTGAATAGGTTTTCCTATGAATCAGAACCTGCAAATAAGATTTATTATGTAATAAAATAGGTAACAAAATTAACTTTGAATATAAATACATTAGAAAAAGTCGTTAGTGAAAGCCATGAATTACCAATTTAAATTAGATACATTAGTTATCGTAACTTTAAAACATAAACTTTAGTTATGCCCAGTTATTAATAAATCATTAATGTGTTTCTTTATAGGTAGTTGATTTTCTATACAATATACGTCGTATCGAATTATCCGCAGCCAAGAAAAGCGCGAACAACAACAACAACGTCGTATCGTTCAACATTTATCTTATTTGTTAAGTAAATTAACAAGTAAAAATATACTGCAACAATATTTCGATTTTTCTTCAAATGAGCCATCTTCTTTGTGTGTTGTTTGTATTCCGTTTCTTTAACGTCGGCCTATTTACGCGACTATGGCCAATCACCGACGCCAGGGAGCAGTCTCACCTCACTATCCTGGAAACTTTGCCGAACCCCTGCCTTTATGTAAGGAGGGTAGGGATCTTTAACGTGCCCAACATCGCTTGGACACGAGACCGGCGGCTTTACGCTCTGAAGGGCGGAACGTGCAGACATTCAACTTGCTCAAATGCAATGCGAGAACCTCGGATAATGTTAATGTTACAGTTTGTACTGAAAGAGTGAAAGGAGAATCCTGGGATCGAACCCAGTACCCTTCGATTCAGAGGCACACGTTCTTACCCCTGAACCACCGAGGTTCCAAATTATTTGTTATGTAAGTTAACAACTAAAAATATACTGCAACAGTGTTTGGATTTTTCTTCAGATGAACCTTTTTAAAAATCAGGAGAAATGTAGAAATGTATGTATACGTGTACACACACACGCACACACACCCACATATATATATATATATATATATATATATATATATATATATATATATATATATATATATATATATATATATATATATAGAGAGAGAGAGAGAGAGAGAGAGATATGGAGAGAGAGAGAGAGAGAGAGAGGGAGGGTTGCGCATTGAAAACGAAACAGACAGATCTGCGTCCAGAGAATTTTCTTTTTTTAAGAAACGCTGAAACACGTCAATTTTAATATTAAGGGGGACATGTTGTGACATAAAACTCAACTTTGTCACATCAACCCCTTAAGCGTGGTGATAACAACCCTTATATTTTAAATAGGGAACATGGGTCGAGTGTTACATCATTTGAAATCTCTTTCTTTTCTGACTTCAGCACACTAATTTTTTTGGAAGTTTTAACAACTCGTTTAAAAATTATTCACAGTTGAATATGCAAAAACGCATTTAACTCATTCCAATAAGAAATGTGCTGATAGTCAATGTTTTGTTAGTTTGTAAACAAAAAATTGTCTATCAGAACATTTCTTATCGGAATGAGAGAAATGCGGTTTATTATTTCAGTTAATCGGTCGGTTTGATACTTGATAATACTACCGAAAATTAATTTTACAATGGTGTATTCTGTAGAAGAAAGAGTTGAAATAATTACTCTTTTTTTTTCAAAAACGATGACTGTGCCAACCGTACCGCAAATTTGTTTAATGAACGACATCCGGACAGACATGTTAACAGAAAATACATTTTGGAATTAGTTGCAAATTTTCGACAAAGTGGTTCAGTAGCCAACAAAAAACGGGATCCTGAACGTGAATTTCCGGTTAGAAATGAGACTATTGAGATCGAAGTTTTAGGACAAATTGCTGCAGACCCAACTTTGAGCACGAGAAAATTGGCCAATGTTTCAGACATCAAAAGAAGAACTATTCAGCGAATATCACTTTGTACAACAACTGAATGAAGATTATTTTGATCGGCGGCTGGAGTTTTGTGAAGTTATGACTGCACGAATAGCTGCTAACAGAACTTTTTGTTCAATATCTGTTTTTCAGACGAGTGTACGTTTTTATTAAACTCTACAGTCAATCGTCATAATTGTCGTTATTGGGCAGATAATAATCCAAGAAATTTTCATGAAGTCCACACTCAAACTCCACAGAAATTGAATGTCTGGACTGGCATTTTTGGAGACCGTTTAATCGGACCAATTTTTCTTAATGGAAATTTGAGTGGCGAAACGTATTTGGAGATATCGTTTACCCTCTACTAATTGACATTGTTGAAAATGATGATCGCTATCAAGAAAATCAATTAGTGTTCCAACAAGATGGAGCTCCTCCGCATTTTCACAACGTGTTAGGGAGTTTTTGAACAGAGAGTTTTCAAAGCAATGGACTGCGCGTAGGGGTGCTGTTGAGTGCCCCCGTAGATCACCGGATTTAACTCCTTTAGAGTTATTTCTCTGGGGCCATTTAAAGAGTAGAATTTTCGCAACAGAGTCGGAAGAATTACGACGGCGCATTGTTGAAGAATGGCGTCTAATAACTCCACAAATGCTCCAGAATGTCAGAGCTCGTTTTGAACAAAATTTGTACTTTTGTATGGAAGCTGGTGGTCAACAATTTGAACAATTACTTAAATGAATACACATTTTTGAACATTTGATATTGTTTTTTAGTTTTTTTAAGAAAAATTGACTAATTAGTGCATCACAATGAATGAAATACGTTCTTGCAACTCCAACTGTGAATAATTTTTAAACGAGTTGATAAAACTTCCAAAAAAATTTGTGTGCTGAATTTAGAAAAGAAAGAGCTTTCAAATGATGTAACACTCTACCCTTGTTCCCTATTTAAAATATAAGGGTTGTTATCGCCACCCTTAAGGGGTTGATATGACAAAGTTGAATGACAAAGTTGAATTTTATGTCAAAACATGTTCCCCGCAATATTAAAATTGACGTGTTAGGGCGTTTCTTAAAAAAATCTCTGGGCGCAAATCGGTTTGTTTCGTTTTCAATGCGCCACCCTGTATATATATATATATATATATATATATATATATATATATATATATATATATATATATATATGATATTTTAATTGTTTATTTTATTATTTGACTTGTTAAATTAATTGAATATTTTAATATCAATGCTTGTCACTTTCAGGAAACAAAATTTAACAAAATATAAAACAATACACCCATATCATAACAATATTGACACCCAATCGTGAGGCCACTAAAAAGATCCATTACATAATTAAAAGGCCTTCCATATCATAACAATATTGGCGCCAACGTGGATCTCGAACCCACGACTCTAAGACTAAGAGTCTCATGCTCTTTGTACTATCAAATATATAATTTTTTCTTTTATTTTAGGTGCCATAATTGGGTTTCATTTGGACTGATGAATTAATTTGTAGCTGTCCTAATAAATGGGATACATTTAAGGTAATATATATATATATATATATATATATATATATATATATATATATATATATATATATATATATATATATGAATTGAGACTGGACCCGGATATGGGTTCTAGGGGTCCCAATTAGCGCTCATTTGAAGAATTTTTTTCAAAATTGAAAAGTCGGGATCTCCTCATTGGTGAATTTTTTTATGAAAATTAACTAATAAAGCACAATACGCAAATTATTAATTGTTTTATTTCTCTCATCCATTACCTCTTTATCTCTAATATATATGCAGATGTAACCAGGCAAATCCAGAGTGCTGTAATTTATGTTGTGGTCTATGATTAAAAAACAAATCTCGTTAGAGTACAACATAACCAGCAATTCTGTTTTGTCGTAATTAATTTTCAGATGCGCTTCGATCCGTGCAGGGTGTCAGAATACTCGACTGTTTTGCTGAATGCAATCAAAGCAATTACAGTTTGCAGTTAAATGGTCAGAGATCCGTATTGGACACTTGTGCACACACACTAGGTCCTCTTAGTCCTGTTTGGATGTCACTCTGTCAATTAATTGGCTCGAAATCCTATTACACTGCTTTGAATCGGAGAGGCTATATGCACTTTAGATTGTTTATTGGATTACCGGAGAAGTTAACTACTAGAAAAGTACATTAATAATGTTATATTCTTACCATATTCACTAAGTGAAGACTGGAACCTGTGATGAGCACTGATAAGTACACTTAGAGAACACAAATCACCACAAGACATCTTTTTAAAGACCTGACGATCGTTTCACTAACAAAGTTAGCGTCATCAGGGGATGCAAAATTCTTCATCCTCTGATGACGCCAACTTTGTTAGTGAAACATTCGTCAGGTCTTTAAAAAGATGTGTTGCGGTGATTTGGGTTTTCCAAGTGTACTTACTACATTATTGAAAGTCCATGGTACACATTTAAAATTTTGCTCTGGCATTTACCCAAAAAGTGTTAATGCAGCAAGTGTGTTATGGTGGCGAATATGAATTAATTTCCTTAAAATCTAACACATAGTTTATTTAGTTTTAAAAGGGGCTGGACGCATCAAGAGCGTTATGGTAGTGAATTTTCATTAAAGTGTTTTTAATAGCATATATGTGTGTTTTTTTTTAAGAAAGCAGGCATGAAATTTGGTTACCAGTACAACCTATATAATACAAACAATGTGCCATGTTTCATCAAAATAACTTTATTGTTAGAAAATGTACAAAAATTTCAGAAAGTAAACTTAAAGTGTTCCCGAAACTGGTTTCTTGTTAAACCTTATAGGTTAATAGCAAATTGAGCTATTCAAATTTGAATCATTTAATCAAAACTCGCTACCATCACGCACTTGCTGCGTCCCGAATTCCTTTTCTTACAAACATACATTATATTTCGCTGGAAAATGCAAAAATTCAAAAGCATAAGGCGTGTTCGATAAAAAAATAATTCAAGCAGGCATCAATTTGGTCACCGGGATAACCTATATAGTAGGAACAATGTACCATATATGATCAAAATAAGTTGTTTGAAAATGTACAAAAATTTTCCGAAAATAAACTGAAAATGTTTCCGAGAAAACTGGTTGCTTAGCCAACAAACCTTAGGTTAATAGCAAATTGAGTTATTGAAATTTGAAGGATTTATTGAAAATTCACCACCAAAAAGCACTTACTGCGTCTCGATATTTTTTTACAAACATGTATCATATTTCGATGAAAAATGCAAAAATGCAGTAAGGAATGTTCAGAAAAAAATTGTAGGTATCACCAACGACTATATTGAGCTTTACTGTAGAAATGCGTCACCATGTATATGTGTAAACAGAAAGTAAACCCGGATATGAATTCTAGGGGGCCTAGTTTGC
The DNA here is from genome assembly GCA_964006375.1 of Tillus elongatus. Taxonomy (NCBI): domain Eukaryota; kingdom Metazoa; phylum Arthropoda; class Insecta; order Coleoptera; family Cleridae; genus Tillus; species Tillus elongatus. The sequence goes on from OZ023266.1 coordinate 16,259,310, forward strand.
GCTCATTTGAAGAAATCTTTTCAGAATTCAAAAACCTCATTAACGAATTTTTTCTACGAAAATTAGCTTAAAGTTATAGACCGTTAAACCATAAACTTAACGAAAACTACTGCCAAAGCATCAGAGAATGGGTCTATTTTAAATGAAGTTTCTGGAAACATTTTAGTAAAATGAAGGGCAATGATGGTTGAAGCTAAAACTTAAGGGTTTGCAGAACACTTTCTACACACCGTATTTCTTTCAGGTTCTTTGCCTAAATGTTGCTAATTTTGAGGTTTCAAATCGCGACTTTTTATTTATGTTTTGAGGAAAAGCCCATTTTTTTTAATGCCTTCAACGTCTTTGTTTTCAAACATACAGACCTGAATTTTGGTAAATTGTTCGTGGTGTGTTGTTGAAATATTTAAAAAAAGGTCACCTAACACATAATTAAAAGCATTTTGTGAACAACTCAACTGTATATACCGCAAGATGATTAACTAAATTACACTTCAATCACTGTGGCGGCCATTATAAATTCGCTGCTATAATATAGGTAGGGAAAGTGAAATCTCATTAGTCGCAATTAATTTAAATCAATTTCTCATTAAGCTAGAACATGAGAGTTTTTAACACAGTAAAACCGCTGTAAAGGCAACATGTGTACCTGATTTAATTAATTTCGGAGATAAATATTTTCAGACGACATTTAGATTTTGTTGTAATTTAAAATTAAGTGAAGAGAGCTGCTGCAGACAGAGTATCATTGGGTGAGTTCACCAGGCTCCAATAATTGAATATTTGTGTCACCCTATGCGTTCACCAATCCACATGAGTTTTTGCTGTAACTCAACTGTTACCGATTTGTCAATACGGAATAACAGACAAACGTCACAAAATAATGTTTAAAGTCAACAATGCATTAATCAGTCACCAGCCCAATTAGATGAGGATCGCAGACACATGGAGGGTTCTGTCTCTATGGATCTCCAAAAAATATTAGACTGGGGAAGTAGAAATCTTGTACAATTCAACTCCACCAAATCTCAGTCTTGCTTTCTATCTCATAAGAGATACACCAGCCCTAGACCAATGACAATGAACAACCAAGTTATTCAAAGTAATGAGTCCTTTTCACTTGTTGGCATTTCTGTGGATCGAAATCTCAATTGGCACCAACATGTCACATCAATTGCAGAAGCGGCTGCTAAGAAATTAGGTTTCCTCTTCCGGGCTTGCAAATACTTTACACCAGCTAATCTCTATACCTTATATACTTCAGAAATAAGGCCAAACCTCGAATACTGCTCCCGCATCTGGGGTGCCGCTGCCGCTTCTAAACTCGCTATCCTGGACTCCATTTAGAAGAGAGCTATACGTCTCATCGGTGACCCTACCCTGACCCAAAGGCTGCATCCCTTGCCCACCGACGTTCCTTTGGTGACATCTCTCTTTTTTATAAATATCTGCACGAGCACTGCTCAGAGGAGCTTTCTTCCATAGTTCCTCCACCTGCTGTCCCCAACAGATCTACCGGGGGACAGAGCGAATGCATTCTTTTACTGTCCAGGTCACCAAACATAGAACATCTTGTTATGCCCGTTCTTTTGTCCCAAGGACTTTCAAGTTGTGGAATTCCTTGCCGGCACATGTTTTTCCTTCTCCTCCGAACCTTCAAACCTTCAAGTCCAGAATTAACAAGTTGCCTATTTCCTCCTTGTCGACACCCACGGTACGATAGTATAGGCTGTAAGCCCTCGTGGTGTGTTGTTGAAATATTTTTAAAAAACTGCTGAAATGTATCGATAGTCAGCAGATGAGCGCATAAACTAACTGTTGGCGCCTGGTGAACTAAGCCATGATTATGACGACAGGGATATATCAATTTTAGACTTGATGAAGGTCGGAAATTTTTAACTAAACTCTGTCCGGTAAAAATATAAACAACATAGCGCTTGTAAATCAAGAGGAAAGTTAAACAAACAAACAAATAATAAATATAGACACAAAGACAGGCGTTCTGTGTTTTCAAGAACCATTAAATTAAATAACAAGTTGGAATGGCGCGAGTTCAAAGTCATTTCAATCATTCAATACAGACGTTAACCTGTCACTATGAAAGCCGCATTTACCGAAATTACAGTCACCACCTGGATTCTAAAAATATTTTATTGGAATTAAGCATTTTTTAACGGTAACGCATCTAGACACTTTAAAAAAGCGCTTGTATAACTTCATGAAATAAAAAGTCCTAATGCAGTAAGCATGTTAGGGTACCGTTTAATAGGGAAATTGCATTAAATTTGATCCATAATATTTCCATTTTTTACCTTAATATTATATAAACATCAATAATCTAAAATTTATTTTAAAGGTTTTATACGTGGTGAAAATTGTTGCTACTTTAAACTTTGTCACGTGACCATAAACGCTCCGGTACTGTTATGACGTCAGATGCTCCAGCTATTCACGCAGAAGCAAGGTTAGATGTGCACGTTTTTTCATTGAAAATCGGTGATATTATCAAATTAATGAAGTAGTCATTTTCATTAAAAATTTATAATTTGCAACTGTCAATAATTCGTAAACAATTGAAGATAGATAGGTATAGGACATCACACATGAAACATGAATTTTCCAGGAGTCGAAAAATACAATGATATGCAAGGTGTTCCATTCAAAAAAGGTGACGTCGACGTGATATGCAACACTCTGTATATATTATTATTAGCTAAAAAAATGCAAAATTAAAAACAAAAATTGATGTGTGCGAGCTTGTTTCTTTTAAGTTCACCTATATACAGATATTCCTATTTCGAACTTTACCACCAGCCTGTATACATATATATATATATATATATATATATATATATATATATATATATATATATATATATATATATATATATATATATATATATATATATATATATATATATTCAGGTAACGGAAATTCGATGTCATTGGCCTATTAAAAACAATAAGAAATGCAAAGTCTTTTAAATAGATCTGAACTAGGAAACTACGTTCTTGAAATTATCTTTAAAAAAATTCGGGACGCAGCAAGTGCGTTATAGTAGCACATTTTCATAAGAAGTTTACATTATTATTATACGGCATATTAGTAAAGTTAATACCTTAAACATACTCAGACCTTGAAGGTCGATTTTAGAGGTCCTAGTACGCGCAAATTTGAGGAATTCTTTTGAAAGGCTTGCCTTCGATTGCTCCCTATCATCAGAAAAATCTTGTGTTGCTAACTCCTTTCGAGAAAAAAGCCCAAAACTCAATTTTCTATGAAGCTCAAGAACTAAATTTTGCTATATCTGTAGATAGTGTAAGTCTCTTTAAAAGAATGTTGTATTACAGATTTCATTAAAGTTATACAAAAGATTTCCAGAAGGAAACTTAACTCATATTTAGAAAAGTAAAGTATCTGCCAAATTATAAACGTAGCAGTTATTTTTCCTTATTAATCGCCAGTATGATTTCGTTTTAGTCAACCTAATCAAACCGGTTTTTTCAATTTCAACAATAACAAAATGTCTGCTGAAAATTATAATTTCAGACTCAAAGGTGACAAACTTGCTCGGACGTTTTAAACAGAAATGAGATCTTGTTCAAATCGTATGAAATCTGTGCACTATTGTTATCTCAAATGTCAAAATAAAACATAAATAAAAACATACATTCATCAGAGCTGGATTCCATCATGCAACCTTCTGCGTATCAGTTCAGCACGCTTCCAAAGCGCTATCTGTTAATACGTTCACTAGCGTTGTCCACATAATACCTGACACAGGCTTCATGCCTGGGGTAGTATATGAAAAGTATACGTAACAATTAATTACAGAATTAGTAGAATTACCATTGAAACACATTCGAGGGTTGTTTCGGTCTTATATGACGTATTATGTTTAAGTTTAAAGATAAAAGAAACTATTTTAGAATCATTTTATAGACTTCACTTCAATTTGTTTACATTTCTACTATATTATGCGACATCATAATATATCTATGCTGCGCTAAAGCTGTATTTAGGGCCGTTTATATAGCTACAAATATAGTGTATTTTAATAATTGATTGAATCCCCCAGTTAAATAACCATCACTTGGCAAATTTTAAATTTCATGTCGTCTGTCATTTTCCATAATTGTTGCCGAGATTTCACGGTTGTTGGTTCAGGTAGTTTTTTTTATGCCTGATATATATATATATATATATATATATATATATATATATATATATATATATATATATATATATATATATATATATATATATATATATAATTTCGTTACCGTTGATGTGTGGTTTATACCTGTTGTATGAATCAATCTACGCGTGGCAGTTAACTACTCTGTCTGTCAGGCACTGGACTTTAACCACTAAGTCGTTTAGTATTTTTTGAGTTATCGCTCCTCGGATACACATAAATATATATATATATATATATATATATATATATATATATATATATATATATATATATTCATATATATATATATATATATATATATATATATATATATATATATATAAACATATAAAATTTTTAACAGACCTTGGTTTTAGGTTCAAATTCGGGCTTATCTGAATAAATTTTTTCAAAAACTTTTCATCGCGACCTCTCTATTGGCGAATCTTCTTTTTGAAAATTCGCTAAAATGGAGTCTTAGCTTCAACCGTCATTGTCCTTCATTTTACTAAAATGTTTTGAGGTAATTCATTTCAAATAGACCCTTTCTCTGATGCTTTGGCAGTAGTCTTAGCTACAGAGTTTATCGTTTAATGGTATATAATTTATGTCAAAAATTCGTAAAAAATTAATAAAGCTCAATATATCCGTTATTATACAAGATACGAAAAAAAATTGTATACATTAATTATAGGGTGTCTTGAACTACGTCTTAAAAAAATTTACAAGCACAGGCTGTCCCATAAGTCGTTGCTGATACTTACAAAAAAAATTGAACATTCCTTATTGCATTTTTGCATTTTTCATCGAAATATGATGCATGTTTGTAAAAAAAATCTCGGCGTAGTAAGTACGCTTTGGTAGCGAATTTTTATTAAATGCTTCAAAATTCATTAGCTCAATTTGCTATTAACCTAAGGTTAGTCGGCTTTCTTTTTTTTAATCGAACACGCCTTATGTTATTGCGTTATTTCAGCTTCCATCGAAATATAATGCATGTTTGTAAGAAAAGAAATTCTGGACGGAGCAAGTGCGTTGAAAAGAAATTCTGGACGCAGCAAGTGCGTTGAAAAGAAATTCTGGACGCAACAAGTGCGTTATGGTAGCGAATTTTAATTAAATGCTTCAAATTTGAATAGCTCAATTTGCTACCAACCTTTAAGGTTTACCAAGAAACCAGTTTTTTCGGGAGTATTTTAAGTCTACTTTCGAAAATTTTGGTACATTTTCAAACAATGAAGTTATTTTGATGAAACATGGTACATCGTTTCTACTATATAAGTTATACTGGTAACCAAATTTGATGCCTGCTTTCTTAAGAAAACACACCTATTTGCTATTAAAAACATTTTTATGAAAATTCACTACCATAACGCACTTGCTGCGTCCAGATTTTTTTATGAAATGATGAAAACCTTTCAGAACCGGGGGATGTATTCTTCAGAGATGTGAGTTTAGCAAGTACTGTAATAATGTAGATCTGAAAGTATTTGTGTATTTATTAAAAAGGGCTAAAGCAAAATAAAAAGATAGTATATAGTTGACGATCAACACAACAATTTATTTACCCTAATAGATATTAACGTACACAAATAATATTATTTCTGAACGTCATAACGTCTGGCTGACATGATTTAAAGAAATTAAAGGCTTTTACTACCAGACAAACTGATTTAGTTTTACAACCCTACGCGTTTAGATGGCACGATAATGTGTTGAAACGCGTAGGGTTTTAAGAATAAATCAGTTTGTCTGGTAGTAAAAGCATTTAATTTCTTTTAATCATGTCAAACGCAGACGTTATGACGTTCAGAAATAATATCATCTCAGAGAGACTGGCTGACGTCACCAAAACTTATGGAAAGTTGTCGAGGTCTTCAGTCGCATTGTCTCTCCGAATTTGGTTCCTCACGACCTGCATCAGGAGGGAGTTGTGTCCTAGGTTCATCTGCAATATGATCAACAAGACACTCCCAGTTGTTTTGAAGCGCTTTCAGGGAAATTTAAGAGATCAGTACTGAAGAGGGAGTTACGGATGGCCTACTCAAAGAAAGAGGAGGTCGATCTTAGCATGAAGATAGTGCAAGATGTGCTAGCAGGTCTAAAACCCTGAAGATGGCACGATAATGTAGTGAAACGCGTAGGGTTTTAAAAATTAATCAGTTTGTCTGGTAGTAAAAGCCTTTAGTTTCCTTTAATAATACCCAAATAATGATGGTTCGACAAGGCGACATAATCTTCGGACTACGATACGGATGATTCCGTTTATCCTTTACATCTAAACTCTATACTCACGGGCTACTAAGCCATCCAAAATGTTGCTAGGATATCAGCAAACCATTTTGTGATAATTTAATTTGAGTTACTCGTATATTACGATCGAAACCTGTTTTCCGTCAAGAAAACTTATTCTCATCACACCGAACGTTCATTTCTACAATTACAGCTGCTCGTTTCTGATTAAGGAACATCCAGTCAGCCTGAGGTACTGATTTATCCCGGTGCTAATTATGATATCCCGTGAAGCGAGTATCCTGGAGACTTTATAGACCTGATAACAAAGACAACGCGCCGGTTTAAACTACGATCTGGATCAGGAACAGAATAAAACCACGTGTTGCGTCAATATCCGACGCTAACCTGAAGATATAATGATATTTAATAGTATTGTTGAGATTAGAAACAAAACAAGGAATTGCGTGCAGATATCCTTTTGTTATTATAGAACTTAATTAATATATGTATATGTTATTTTAGGGAAGATTATGTCAATCGTCAGTAGCTCTACCTACAAATAGTTATGAAATCAACAATATAGGTATATTAGGAAGTTCAAAGTCTATGCTACTAGAGTTATATTGTCATCATTATTATTTAAGTCCATAGGCAATATCGCTTTATTATCGGAACCATGATTCAGTTTTAGGGATTGTTGTAGAACGAATTCGCTAAAGAGAAGATCACGACTTTAAGACTTAAAAACTTTCTTCGAAATAACGCAAGTTTCAAATCCTATAACCCAGATTCGGGATATTATTCATTATTAATTTAAATTATATATTATGTCGTACAAAAAAGTTATGCTTATGCCTGCACTGGGACACGATTTTGAACAGCCTCTTCTGAAAAGTCTAAATGTCAAATTATTTTGCTCTGTCACTTTCTAATTTTCAACTTAAGTTTTTCTTCAGCTGCGGTTCCCATTCCCACCAACATTCCTACTACAACCGTGGATATTTGGAATCCATTTGATACAAAAACCATTCCTTCTTTCAACTCAAAAAACATTATTCTGTAGTACAACAATTTTGACAGTCCTATCTGACTGACTCTTATCTATATAGGTTCTATATATATATATATATATATATATATATATATATATATATATATATATATATATATATATATATATATATATATATATATATATATATATATATATATATATATATATATATATATATATATATATATATATATTGATATGGTTTCCATAAGGGAAAAGTAAGGATAAACAAAATATCCATATATACATATACAGTCTTACAACCACACACTCTAAAAACAACCCATACAAAGCCAGGTATAAAGCTGAAGTTGGGGAATAAAAGACTCAGAGAAGAAATGGAAGAATGTTTTGAAAATGGACAAGAGCAGAGAGACAAAGTATGGTAAATAGAACCAATAAAAAGAAACGAGCAAGCCTAGAAGAAATCAGGAATAAGGGAGACAAATTTAAACAGAAACGTAAAAGAAATAATAGGTATAGACGTGAAAACAAGGATGGCAACGATGGCACGAATAGGTATAAATGCCAGAGGAAGGAGGATACATATAAAGATGATTCTAACATGGAATACGATGCAAGACAGGCAGAAGAGTTTAATAATAAAAATCATGAGCAGTGGAGAAGACAAAATAACGGATATGGAGACGACGCAGCAACAAAATATGGAACAAATACGAAGAACTAATGAACTAGAATGACACATCAGAACTGGGAAAGTCTTTAAACTCAACCAATAATGTTTAGAAACAACGAAGTAGTGGGGACAAATTTAAACCCAAGAAATTTCAAAATACTAGGAAAGCAAGCGTATGAATTTATAAGAAGGCTGGAAGCAACAGAGGGGTGAGATCAAGGAGCAGAGCTGCCAACAGACCGAGAAAGCATAACGTGCGAAGTTGAAAGAATACGAAGGCCGTTGTATGAAGTTTTAAAAGTTATTGAACATTTAGTGTGAAAGAAAGCAAAGTAATGGAAGCAAGTATCTTCTAAATCAAAAAATGTATATGGGAGCGAAGAATAAGAAAATTATGTATCGATGGAGAAGCTAACCAGTATATATATATATATATATATATATATATATATATATATATATATATATATATATATATATATATACTGATGAGCTTCTCCATCGATACAACTTTTCTTATTCTTCGCTCCCATATACATTGAACCTTATATATATATATATATATATATATATATATATATATATATATATATATATATGTGTGCTTAGCAAGCAGTGAATAATTGTTGGGACAAACCAGGTGTAAAATCACTTGTACCGGTTTTGCACTCAACTATCTTCAGTTGTCAATTGTCATTGTATTACTCTGCTGAGGGTTGTAAACTTATTTTAAGGTGTTTTGCACTTAAATGAAATAATTGATTGTATTTGGCCAAAAAGTGTATAATTACACCCGGTGTGCACTTGCACCGTTTCTGCTCTAAGTCCTTATATATATATATATATATATATATATATATATATATATATATATATATATATATATATATATATATATATATATATATATATATATATATATATATATATATATATATATATATATATATATATATATATATATATATATATATATATATATATATATATATATATATATATATATATATATATATATATAAAATATTCGTGTCAAAAATCCCAAATTATTTTACACCGTACTGAGATCTGTTGAGGTTAGAAAGCTATCTTCAATTTGATTCCAGGGTATATTTCTAATGCAGTAGCTATGTGTGTGTGTGTTAGTCTAGGGATGGCCTCGAAGCAAAGTCCATTAGCCACATTCTGTTGTACGAGATTCAATGCAGTATCTATATTTAAGCCGTTTTTTCTTAGCTCGGCAATGAGAGCACTGTTTTGTTACATCTGATTTCTTATTAGTGTAGCCATTTACGTAACCAATTTTTCTTTACAGTTGGTCCACATTTCAGAAATAGGAAATTTCACTTTGACTTTTAAATCGAATGCTGTTAAGTGTAACAACATCATTATGCACATAACCAGTTTATGTAGACCACAAATGAAAACATTTATAATTTAATAATTCAATGTTGTATTGAACGGAGTTATTCCGTGGCATTGAAAAAGCCTTCTCTAAAATAGCTACCCCTCTGACATTTTTAGAATACTAACAATTTTACAATTGATAAGCTCACTGGGCAGTTCTTCGCATATATGACATTTTGCAATGAGTGCAAAAAGACCTTCTTTTATTTTTTACCTGAATTTTCTCAGGTTCTACTTTTACTTTGATTTTGTTAACATTTCTGTGTATGTGTCCTTGTTATTCAAATTGTGGTTTTCATATTTCGTGAAAGATAATATATTACGTCATAGGTACAAAAAGTCATATTGAATTGATACCTATGAATTAATTCCTGTTGCAGAACCAAACTCTCTGTCGTTCGTCCAAAGTAGTAGGTACAAATATTTAACTTGCTAATGAAAAATCGATAAGCCATAAAAACCATGGAATTCCTCAACATTGCGAATAATATAAAAGCATGCACCTGGGTCGTGTATTTTCCGACAGCCACAAATAAATGAAGCTTATAAAATAGGTAAAGCAACAAAAAATGTGCAATTACAGAATGAAAAAGCTCTACTCTGCTGGCCTGGCCAACTAATGAAAACAGGATTAGTCTGTATTCCCCGGAGCATTGACATCTACACTGATTGCAATTTTCTACGAAAATTGATACCTCGAAAAAATAATACATATTGGTGCGTTTTCATTCGGATATATTAATTAAAGATTAGAATTGTTAATCATTGTCGGATAAGTATTATATTTATAAAAATATGACGCCTGAGACTAGCATCTTTTTAATCTTTTCTAGCTCCTTCCAGCATACCTTTGTGAATATTTTACTCAGAATTTAGTTGGTTCCGTTTGAAAACTGTTATAGAAATTAAGCCAAAAAAAACAGCAGTTTTGCCGGCAAAACATAGATATATTGGTAACTTTTTAAAATGAAGTGTATTTTACCAGCTTAAATATAAAAACAAAAATTCACAAAAAGTAGATGCGTATCGAAATTTGCTAGTGGCGATCTAAACCTGGGTCCTGTTACCAGAAATCTCAAGTCAAGACCATTTTCGCTTATTTTCTATGCAAGCAAACAAAAATCAGTCAAAAGGCCGGTATGAAGCTTCAAGTGTAAGGAATGCATTTTCTAGCCCTAGTTATAATGTCATTTTATTATGAAAACAATTTGTATGTACTTAACAGACACGTTCTTATGTGAATACGATTTACTAGTCAGAGTATTCCCATTAGATCTAAAGTGTCAAGCGATGAGCGTTAAAAAATTGTTTACTTAAATATAGATGCGCGGGGTGTGTGAAGTTACAATATATCTCTCTTAGATTGAATGGCCTCGCGCCATTCATGCTGCAGTTATCTATACACTTGAGAAGTAGCTGGAAGAAAACTACGCGGGAACGTTTTTGTCTATCATTTAGTTTAACATAAAAAATGCATTCGCCATTGTACCGTTAAAACGTGTTAGTTGCAGTAAGTTTAGTGGTGTGTTAGTTGTTTTTGTACTTCAGTTGAGTCCTCTCACAGAATGCATATTCGTTTGCTTATTGTACAGCTATTCTTTGCCTATTTATAAATTGATAAGTAATTTCAATAAGTAAGGGTGGTTTTAGGAAATCATTTAATAACTAGCTTATATGAAAATAAAGTGGAGCTGAGCTTAAATTAGGTTTGTTATTTATTTAGGTTTGTTATTTATGGCAGATGGTAGTGGAATTTTCCTTTACATGATAGTAAAGGATTATTTCACGCCCGAGGAGGTACCACCCCATACATCAAGGGGACGGTGAAGTCCCAACGGACGTTTCCGGTTCTAGTGTATGAGTCGGTTTCTCTTATAAGCAAAAATGATGATGGCTCCTCCTTGTACAAAAGGCTCCGGAGGTAAAATACCCCTCCGTCCAGATCTCCGGGAGAGGGGTGTACAGGGGGCGCCAGCATCAATATTTAACATATCCTTCTCGAATATATGTGGACTAAATTCTAACCTGAACTCCCTCCACCATTTCCTCCTGGCTAATAGGCCCCAACTCCTCTTCCTCACCGAAACCCAAATCAGTGCCAAAACAGCCACAAATCACCTTAATTTCCCGAGGTTTGAGCTCGTTACTTCCTTTAGATTGCATGGAGACGTGGGCGCGCACGTCCGTAGCAATCTACCCTGCACCACACTCCCCCATTTAGAAGCTGGAAGAAAAGACATACTATGGATAAAACTCTCTATCAGGGCTGTAACTAAATTCATCTGTTGCATTTACCGGTCACCTTCCGACCACAACTTTGTCCAGCTCTTTGATTACCTTTCTGAAAAAACCGACCATCTGATTTCTGGATATCCTTCCTCCAAAGTCACTATTCTTGGTGACTTCAATGTCCATAATAAGGAATGGCTAGGATCTTCAAAAACCGATCCACAAGAGAGAGCAGCGGAGGCCTTTGCAGTCAGCAATTCTTTAGCCACTATGGTTCAGCAACCTACTTACTTTCCTCGCATCCCAACACACAGCTCAAGTCACTTAGATCTCCTTTTTACTACAGATCCTGAATGCTATAACATATCAGTCACCGCCTCCCTTGGTCGCTCAGACCACGGCATGGTCACTGCTTCCTGCGCAATGCAACCCGAGGTCACATAGTCATTACACCCACGTACCCTTTGGCACTACAACTCCGCGAACTGGGACGAAATGCGAGATTACTTTTCCTCATTTTCATAGGCGTCTGTCTGCTTATCTCATACTGACCCCTCTGATATCTCACAAAACGTCACCAAAATTATCCAAGCTGGCATGGAATTATGTATTCCACGTACACAGAAAACTTCTTCAGCCACGCAAAAGCCCTGGTTCTCTAAATCCTGTGACAAGGCCAGACTTTAAAAGGTCAAAGCTCACAAAACGCTTCTACACAATCCCAGTGAAGAAAACCGTCAAGCATTTAACGACGCAAGAAACCGCTATGTCCGCATTCTTTCTGAGGCACAAAACTCGTTTAATACCCACATCAAAAACAAAGTCCTCTTAACCTCCAGCGGCAGCAAACCCTTCTGGACTCTTGCTAAATCTATTGGGAATAATTTCTGCAAGAGCACGTTCCCACCTCTTGTCTCAGGGGATGAAATTGTTTCTACCGCACAGGGCAAGGCTGAACTTCTTGCCTCGTTGTTCGCCGGCAATTCTACTCTCAACCCACCTCCAAACATTCAATCACCAACAGTCCCCAATGTCGCGCATTAAATGACGGATATGACTTTCAAAGCTAAAAAGGTACGAAAAATACTTTCTTCTCTTAATACCAGAAAAGCATCTGGCCTTGACGAGATCCCAGCAATCGTTCTCAAAAAACGCGCACTAGAACTTGCTCCTGTCCTGACTCGTCTGTTTCAGACATCTTACAATAGAGGCATATTGCCTAGTAACTGGAAAACTGCTCGAGTACAACCCGTCCCCAAGAAAGGATCCAAAGCAACTACAGGCCTATTTCTCTCCTTTCAGTCGTCTCCAAAGTGATGGAAAAGTATATAAGTATTGAATTACTAAAATTTCTTGATAAACACAGTCCAATCCACGACAGGCAGTATGGATTCCGTCAGCGCAGATCAACTGCCGACCTCCTTTCCTTTGTCACCCATTTATGGAAAAATTCTATGGAACTACACGGTGAATCCCAGATTGTCGCTCTAGACATATCCAAAGCATTCGACCAGGTCTGGCATGCAGCTCTGCTTAATAAACTTCCGGCCTATAGCCTACCACCAAAACTCTGTACCTGATTTCCTCACCAACCGGAGCATTTCTGTTGTCGTGGATGGCCATTCCTCTAAACTGTATCCAATTAATGCAGGAGTTTCTTAAGGTTCAGCTTTAGCCCCCACTTTGTTTCTTCTCCATATCAATGGACTCCTCTCTAGCACATTCAACCCAGTGTACAGTTACGCGGACGACAGCACCCTCCACTCAAATATACAATATTCTAAGCCTGTCTCTTTAGGCCAATTAAATGAGGATGGCAGACTCATGGAGGGTTCTGTCT
>OZ023266.1:21129494-21185239 GCA_964006375.1 Tillus elongatus
TAACTCAAAAAATAATGGGCCGATTTTGATTAAATTTGGTGAAAAAATTCATTTTTCAAATGGCTTGGATTTGGAGTTCGTTAGCCAGGAAAATTGCCTATGTTTTCCTGGAAAATTTTGTGTTTTCTTTTGAAAAAAAATTATATCTCCCTAATTAACAAGGAAGGGCAACCAAATTTGGTATGCGGGTATATGTCCTTATAAGTAAGTTACCTACCAAAATTTAGCTATGTAGCTCAAAAGACAAAAAAGTTATAGTCATTTAAAAAAAAAAATTGGGGTTTTCCTCAAAACGTCAAAGTGGCCATTTAAAATGTCAAAATTGGCAACATTTAGGCAAGTAACTTGAATCTAATACGGGCTATAGAAATAAAATGTCTTAAGAAGGATGTTTTACAAACCCTAAAGTCTTAGTTTTAACCGTCATTGTCCTTCATTTTACTAAAATATTTGCAGAAAATTCATTTCAAATAGACCCTTTCTCTGATGCTTGGCAGTAGCCTTAGCTATAGAGTTTATCGTTTAATGGTATATAATTTTTGTCGAATTTTCGTAAAAAATCAATAAAGCTCAATATATCCGTTATTATATAAGATATGAAAAAAAATTGTATATATTAATTATAGAGTGTCTTGAGCTACATCTTAAAATAATATTTCTACAATCACAGGGTGGCCCATAAGTCGTTGGTGATACAAATTTCCTTTTTTTTTTAATCAAACACGCCTTATGTTATTGCATTTTTGCATTTTCCATCGAAATATAATGCATGTTTGTAAGAAAAGAAATTCTGGACGCAGCAAGTGCGTTATGGTAGCGAATTTTGATCAAATGTTTCATGTTTGAACAGCTCAATTTGCTATTAAGCTATAAGGTTGACCAAGAAACGTGTTTTTTTCGGGAACACTTTAAGTTTACTTTTGGAAATTTTTGTACATTTTCACACAATAAAGTTATTTTGATGAAACATGCCACATTGTTTTTACTATATAGGTTATACTGGTAACCAAATTTGATGCCTGATTTCTTAAAAAAACACATACTTGTTATTAAAAACATTTTTATGAAAATTCACTACCATAACGCACTTGCTGCGTCCAGAATTTTTTTCTTACAAACATGCATCAATGGAAAATGCAAGCATGCAATAACATAACACCTTATCATTAAAGCAGTCATTTTTCTCGACTAAAACTCCTACTAAACCTAATCAAAATCATAATTTGTCTTCAAGCTATATTTAGAATCATTTAAGTTTGTTACACAACAAACTAACATTTAGCAAGGACAGCAATGAGGGCCAATGAAGTAGGCTATAAATTTTCTCTGGCCAGGGGCTGTATATACAGCTGGTGTTTCTGGACAATCCACTTGCTGACCACCAAATAAATTGTGTTATTTATCTATGGGGTAGTTAATTGTACACCAATTACTGGGCAATTGTAGCCTGGTCGGACAGATGAGACAAGGGGTTAGAGAACCCGTTATATATAAATTTCACAAGTAGGCCGAGATTACGTACAGATAACTGCTTAGCGAAGGTGGAACTGGGAAACCGTTACATTAGCTAGGGTCACCCTAATACAATACGACTTATTTGACTAAAAATGACCAGAGTAAAATCAAACAATTTTATGGTATACGGTAATCGATTGGGATTGCTCAAGATGTTAATTTATTATAGATAAAGACTTCAGAAGTGCATGTAGTGTTTCGCTAAAATTGCTTCTACGTGTGTGACATACACTGGTATGTGTATAATATATATATATATATATATATATATATATATATATATATATATATATATATATATATATATATATATATATATATGTATATATATATATATATATATATATATATATATATATATATATATATATATATATATATATATATTGTTCTGGAAATCCACTAAATCCACTAAACACCACATTAACATACACCATTAGAGACATAAAAATGTACCATGAGATAATCAACAACAGCTATTTTACCAACAAAGCATTAAAGTTCAAACAGGAATGCAAAGAATTTAGTGGGAAAGTAGTAAATAAATGAATGGAGCATATATAATTCAAATCAGTCAGTGATATGAGGTATAAGATAATTAGATTAAGTTGATATAGGAGGGTTTCAGAGGACTTAAAAGACTAAACTAGCTAAGCCCAAATTTACATTGACAAGAAAGTTTTAAAGTTGTCAAAGTTAGATTAAGTATCGATAGTATATGTAGACAATCGAACTAGAACAAAATTGGAATATTTAGAATGACTGTTGTAATTATCATTAAGGAGGTGTGCACAAAGTGACAGTTCAACAAGAATTTGAAATTTTTGTGAAAAATGACAGTTCCACAAAGGTGACAATAAAGCGATGACAGCACAGAAAAACGGAAGTTTTTTTTTACAGAGAAAGATTGCTGTGAAAAAATGCGAGGAGAGGTTTGACAGAAGAAAATAGACTGACATGCTTTTTTTTAAGTTTAGAGAGCGGAGGTCATTAGCTGTTTATAAGAAGAGAAAAAAGTATTGCTCTGAAGTAAAGTTAGAGAGCGGAGGTCATTAGCTGTTTATAAGAACAGGAAAAAGTATTGTTTTGAAGTGAAGTTTAAAGAGAGGTGGTCATTAGTTGTTTATAAGAAGAGAAAAAATATTGTTCTGAAGTAAAGTTAGAGAGCGGAGCTCATTAACTGTTTATAAGATTCAGGAAAAAGTACTGTTCTAAAGTAAAGTTTAGAGAGCGGGGTCCTTGGCGGAATTGTAAGACCAGCGAAAGTACCTAAAAGAATCAAACGCCATCACTCAAGATATGGTTACATAGAATCCAGATGCAGATCTAAATACAAATATATATACAAAGCCAGTGAAATACACCTATGGTAAATGAGAACAAGCATAACACACAAGGTAGTCTAGATGTACATAGCTATCAAGGTAAAGTGAAATTGACATTTTAAATTTGAATCGTGATATTGTTTGGTTTATTTGATTTTCCTAAAACAAGATAATAGTTCTTGAAGATAAACAAAAAAATTAAATTAAATTTAAATTTAGGTTGTTCATAAAAAAGACTAAATAGTCGAATAAGTATAGACGGATTCAATAGGTAATATAAGGTAATTTTTTCAATATTCTGTGGGGAGAAGTTTTATGTAACTTAATATATAAATGATTATTCAATAAATTATGTAAATACTAGAGTAAAAAAAAAAGACATATCAATGACTTAGTTGAATACTTAAGGTGGAAAAATTAAAAGAATGTCACTAATTATAAAAAGGGCATATATTTAGTTGGGAAATATTATTGTTGAACATTGTTATTAAATCGTTGTAGGGGTTTGAACCGATGCTCTGAAATAAGAGAAACAGCTGGGGCGAAAAGAAACACAACAATAGATAGATATATTACACAGGCACATAAATAAATACAATTATATATATATATATATATATATATATATATATATATATATATATATATATATATATATATATATATATATATATATATATATATATATATATATATATATATATATATATCTTTTGGAATGTTGCACTACACTGTACTCACTTTTAAATATACACTGTGATTGTTTATTGGTTTGCGAGAACTGCAGTTTCGAACCATCCCGGTTCATCATCAGCACGCTACTGGCTGTGATCGCTCCTATGTGGCCTGCATCTGAGATTATACGTGGCGCCTGCGCGGTAAGCTTCTATTGGTCGGTTTCTCTGATTGGTTGTGCCTTCGGACTGTGTCGCGTGTATAGGTGTGTGTATCCTGTCTCGATCACTGTGGTTTGATAATTTGTCTATTTGTATGGCCTTTATTAAGTTTTGTTTAAATGTTTGTACTTGGATTTGTTCTGGCATCAACCGTTTCTTATTGTTTGTTTGTTAAATGTAGTATTGTTCCCAGATTTCCATATTTTTTGTGGTCTTTTATGTTTCATAAGTTGTAATTGGGTGATATCTGGTTTTTGGTGTTTTGTGTTGTGAATGTGTGTGTCTACGTTTGATTTGTAGCTAGGTATGTGGATTTTATCTAATGCTGTTATATGTTCCTTGAATCTTGTTTTTATTGATTGTTTTTGTCATTCCTATATATATATATATATATATATATATATATATATATATATATATATATATATATATATATATATATATATATATATATCTATATATATATATATATATATATATATATATATATATATATATATACATGCAATAAAAAATATATTAGTATATATATATTCATACCTACGCCTGCCATAATGATCAATTTGGACTTATCTTTGTCTCATCAGATTTAATTAATTAAAAACTCATTTACCTCTAATTTTTTTGTCTTTTAACATAGAGATCTTAATTTTGGTATACGGGATCCTCTTTATGACAGAAATGAGCCAGAAACAAACACCAGAAATAAACAAAAAATACACAGCATTCACCTATAACCACCACATAAAAAAAACACAAACACTCACATAACATGACTTAAAAATGAGCTATAAAACTAATAACAAAATAATAAACAAAAAAAATAAAAAAACAAGAATACAACTCACATGATATAAACGGCATATGTCAAATAGAGTGTAACGCACGCAATAAAAATTATATAGGAATGGCAAAAAAATCAGTAGAAACAAGATGCAGGGAATATATAACAGCACTAGATAAAATCCACATACCTAAATAAAAATCAAACCTAGCTACGCGCATTCACCACAGAAAACACCAAAAACCAGATAGCAACCGATTGCAGAAACTAATTAAACATATTAAAAACCGCAAAAAAAAATGAAAAACTGCGAGCAATACTACATTCAACAAACAAACAATAAAAAACAATTCATCTCAGAACAAATCCAAGTACAAACATTTAAACAAAACTTAATCAAAGTCATACAAATAGACACATCAAATCACAATAATCAAAACAGGACACCAATACACTCGACACAGTCCGAAAACACAACCAATCAGATAACAGCAAACCGACCAATAGAGGCTCAACACGCAGATGTCACGTATAATTCCTGACATGGACCACATAGGAACGATCATAGTCAGTAGCGTGCTGACGATGAACCAGGATGGTTAGAAACTGCAGTCCGCGTAAACAAATAAAAATCACAAAAATACAGTGAACAAATAAAGTATATATATATATATATATATATATATATATATATATATATATATATATATATATATATATATATATAAAGTCTTAACTGATCTCGAATATTGGCTATAGAGGTTCATTTGAAAAAATATTTTTATAATTAGAATGTCGTTACCTCTCTACAAGCAAAAATCACTTTGTCTAAACTTTATTACGTATATGTAAATATACCGATTATATTACATTACGTTTAGGAAAATATTGTCGGAAGCCGCAAATTTTTCAGCGGGACACAATTCTGTGATTATTTGATTTCAGTTCATTCCAGCAAAGTTTTCTTTTAATCACAACATTGCTCAATAAACGAGACAAACAGCCGCCTGTCAGCAATCGATATCCTGAATCAACTTCAGGGGTAGTTATTTAAAAGTACGATATTATCCTGGAAAAACTTATCATCCCGTGAATTCGGTTCACCAGGCCTGCGATACAGCAAAATAGGTTATTTTGCTTCTTTCACGGAACTTAAATTAGAAAAGTTAGCCAATATAAAAACAAAAGAGAAAAAACAAAGATCAAATTTCCATTCTTTAATAAGGTCATTAGTGAGATACCAAAATACAATTAACGACAGCTATCTTATAAAGCGCCTCAAAGAAGGTGAGGTAGACATTTTTGTTTCTTTGAAATGTTTCAGTCTCAGTGAACCAATATAATTAAAATTTATTTTTCTTTTCTTTAGACAGTTTAATTTTATCCTGAAGCTTAAATGGGTCGAGGGGCTTTTTAATTAATTATTTTCTTTAAAATTAATACTTCGGTATAGGTCCTGAATAAGTAGGTGGTTGAACAAAATATATCGTCTTCTATATAGCGTATCTAAAAGATTATTTGCGAGGTGTTAGTTTATTTTATTTAAAATTAGTGCGAATAGAAATAACTGTTATTTCGTCCGATGAAAAAAATCGTACCTAATGGTGATGATTTTATAGGCAAAATGTTCTCGTTTTGTCAAAAACTGTTTGCTTTTGTTAACGTATCTTTTTAACGCAAATTAATATGAAAAGAAATGAAAAAGTCTACGCACAGCAAGTACATCATGGTAGTGAATTTTAGTACAATTTTTTTAATGTCAAATATGACTTTTGTTTAATAAAAATCAGCAAATTTGGTAGAAGTAGAAAATGAGGATGTTGATTAAAGGAAACCATGTACCAAATTTGGTTGTTCTATGTAAGGACACTGCTGTACAGCTGTTTCTTGTAATTATTAAAGAATCTTCCGAGTTCGATATCTTACCAACCATGGGGTTCGGAGATACATTTTATTTAAAAATCGGCATTTTTTGAGGTCCTTTACACCCACACATTCTCTCTCCATTGCGTTGTGAATCAGCCTATATATATATATATATATATATATATATATATATATATATATATATATATATATATATATATATATATATATATATATATATATATATATATATCCGACGCTGTCGGACCATTGTGCTCAGGAGGCAGTTTTTAATATTGTGACTGAGAGCGGAAACGCTGTAAGCGAGCCCTCTTTTGTAAAATGTAGACGTTTTTCAGGTTATAACCTGAAACTATTTGGACAATACCTTGATGAGCGACCAATTAAGCTTGGTCTGCCATCAGACACGCATGACATAGACGAGGTCTTTGAAATGTTTTGGTTGCAATTCTGCATCATTTTTGACGAGGCCTTTCCGTGTGAGTTGGTTGAGCAAAAACAAATCTCTCACAACAAACTGACATATAAACCCTCTCCAGAGGTAAGAAAATGTTGCGAAAATTTGAAAACTCTCAACTGGATTAAAAAGAATTCCAATGATGACCAGGTAACAAATGATTACAAAAAATACAAAAAACAACTTTGCATTAAAATACAACAGGAAAAACAGGACAATTATCATAACTTGATACAAAATTCAGAAAACAAAACAAGAACGCTTTTGGTCAATTGTTAATTATAAATCTGGGAAAAAAAATAACAAAAATAAGTCAATAATAATTAAACATAACGATGAAATAGTCAAAGATCCAAAAATTATAGGGAATCTATTTGGTAACTTTTTCTCACAGGACGCCCAAAACCAGGTACGATTACATTTTAACAACTCTAACAGCAATTGTTGTACAACTTTATTGCTAAATAGGGAATCGCTATTTTTGTATGCATTTACTTCTCTGGAGATTAAAAACGTTATGAAGAATCTGAAAAACAAAAAGTCTACTGGTATTGACGAGGTGCCCATCTCGGTTATAAAGCAGTACTCGAAGATAATTGCATCTTATATCTGTGACATATTGAATTTGTCAATAACTTACGGCAGTTTTCCTGTGCAATTAAAGAAAGCAAAAGTCGTTCCGGTCGCTAAAAGGGGAGATAGTTTTAATATCCTAAACTATAGGCAAATATCCATATTGAGTGTGTTTTCTAAGCTACTGGAGAAAGCGATGGCCGATATAATTGAAATATTCCTACGAAAACATAGTTCAGTTACCAAGTGTCAATATGGTTTCCGGAGTGGTTTATCTACGGAGGAAGCTACTAGTGATTTTATATAACATCTTCACGAGGATTTAGATAAGGGTATGCATATGGTATCTGTCATGTTCGACCTATCGCGCGCGTTTGACACGCTTAATCCGGGTAATGTAAGCGAAAAATTGCGATGCCTGGGTATACGTGGACCAGCAAATGACTGGTTATTGTCATTTTTAAATGATAGACGGATGGTGGTTTCGGTTGGGGGCACTTTTTCGGATTCATATGGGATAAATCTGGGCACTCCGCAGGGTAGCATTTTGGGTCCGTAGCTGTTTGTTTTGTATGTGAATGACCTGCCCGACTACATAAAGGTGGGTAGGGTGTTCATGTACGCGGACGATACAACCGTGGCTGTGTCTGGTCATGATGGTGACGAGGTAAGTCGAAAGGTAAACACCTTTATGCGACAGTTTGGTGAATGGTGCAAGGCAAACCACCTAATCATAAACCATGATAAAACATCGTTCGTAGAGTTCAGGAGTTGCCACTGACTGCCTCTCATTCTGCAGCTTAAGGATGGTATGCACTGCTGTGCTACGGAGGGAAGGTTCCTTGAGGTCACGGTTGATCAGCACTTATCCTGAAAGTCGCATGTTAATTACGTCTCTGGCAGGCTTCAGTCGGCGTATTTTATGATATATAATCTTAAGAACTCTCTAAGTGACGCACATTTGCTTTCTGTCTACTATTCAGAGGTGTATCCATTGCTGTCATACGGCATTGTTGTCTGTGGTCAGTCCATAGATGTTAACAGGGTTTTTGTGCTTCAGAAGAGAATACTGGAGGTAATTTTTGATATGCACAACTTTGAGTCACTTTTTTAAGCAAAAGAAAGTTAAGACCTTGGCAGAAATTTACCTTTATAAGGTACTGAGTTTCATTCATAGCAAGAAACATATGTTGCCAAGACATTCAGACAATCACTCGTATTCCACTAGGCACTGCAGTCACATTAATTTAAACCATTTTCAAAGAATGGCGTACAAGAAATCCCCTATATATGCGGGTAGTGTTTTGCACAATTTGCGTCCGGAAAGTGTAAAATCCACTGGAAACATAAGAACTTTTAAAGCCGGTTTAAAAAAATATTTCGGTGAGCGATCATTTTATGTGGTCGGTTTCATGCTCTGTGAGGCAGATGATTTAACTGGAATTTTTTAATATTTTTGTACTTGACTGTTTTCTTGTTTAATATTGTTCATGTGTATTTTTATTATGTTGCAGTCTTTATAAGTGTATATAGATATTTTTGTCTCATTGTTTCAAGCTTTGTGTTTTTTCACATTGTGCACTTTTATCTTTGTTGTTTTTTGTAACTAAACAGCATAATTGTTTTTATATTGTACTGTATTATTTATTTTATTTATTTATTTATTTCTGACATAAATTTTACAAGGTACAATACAAATAAGCTTAGGCTTGTGTGTTTGTGTTATATGGTATATATCTATTGTGACGAGCTTATCCATGTATTATGGCAAGAAGGCGAAAATAAATTATCTATCTATCTATCTTTCTATCTATATATATATATATATATATATATATATATATATATATATATATTGTTATAGAATATGCTCAGACTTTCGAAGCCCTCACGTTTGGTGCCAATTGATATAATGAAAGGTTTATTTTAAGTTTTATATTATTATTATTAGGTATATTGAAATACTTGATATGGTGGCTAACTTAAATATGTTTTATTGCTTTTTGTGATGTTAATTTCGAAGTGTATTTTATCTTGTGAGTTTTATCTACCTGTAAAGTTTAGTGAGTAATGTGTTGTTAATGTGTGTTCACCAAAGGTTTGTGTGTGTATTACACCTTGGTGTATTAAATGCCTTTATACTGCTGTATTGCGCATACAATTGATCACATGAATGAATTTGACTCTCAAAATAGGGACTAGTGGGTTCAAGTCCGAAATATCTTTGTTTATTTTTTTGAATTTTGAAATATATTACCCTATCTGTTTTTGGTTTTTAAATACTTATATACATATAAAATAAAATGAAGCAAGAATATTAAATTCACACAGAACTTGAATATTTATTACTTAACACAACTGACAAAAACCCAATACTTATTTGCTATTTATCATGTACTTCTTACTTTTGAATTTAGAGCTCTTTGTTTATTTTTTTAACAATGCCAATAAAAAAAAAAAAAAACTGATGAGTATGATTTGTTTTAAATTTTTAAGACCACTTATATTTAAGACTCTCACGCACTTCCTAAAGCCAAACGGTAACGGCACCTATTGACGTTTGTATGATTTATACAATGCCTTAGTACTACGTGCAGTCAATGGACGAGTCCCTTCACTGGCTGGGTATGGTTACTGGTTTTTCTAGCCCTTGGTGTGTGAAATGCAAACCAAGATGGTTGTTTTTTTTTTTTTTTTTATGAGACCTCTCTACTTTCGTTTGATGTATCACAATTTTGCGAGTTATTTACTATTCTTTTTGAAGCTGGGGATATGTCGCACAATAAATGTAAATATTTATTTACTTTACTCACAGTTTATCTAGTCTGTTTCTGAGCTTCCGTGTTGTGACTCCTTTTGATTGTTTACTTCTCTTCAAAAATGTACCTCCTTCTCGTTTTAACTTTTATAAAAATATTTCAATCCCTTTTTAATATCAAAAAATTTCAATCTATCTAATCTTTTAATCAAAATGTCCCCATCTAATAATTTAATACTAATCTCAATCCTTTTTTTATCTCAAAAATTTTAATCTGATACTTTTTATCAAAATGTTTCCATCTGTTTATTATTTTTCATACGTAACCAGCGTAACTAATCAAAAAACTGTTATCTGCCTGCTTCAAATAAAATATCCTAACAAATTTTAACACAATAATCGTTTTTTATCATCTCCTCGGATACATACATACTTCTGATTGTTGTTAGTCAATGAGAGAATAATTAACCTAACTATAATTTTAGTGTCAGTTTGACGTCTGGCCTAAATAAAAAACAGCTGACTTAAACATAGGTTATGACATGACATTTCTTACAATTTAACACTCAAATTTTGACATCTTACTATTCTTAAAGCTAACAATATCCTTAATTCTAACAAACAATAACATCTTAAATTACATAACAGCTATCAAACAATAATACCTTAAACTATATAATTAAACTGGTCATACATTTACACCTGCCTTGCCTCCTTTCAACACATATATATCTGTAAAATTTAGTTTCTCCCTGCCTTACAGTGCAAAAACATTGCATACACCAAAGGTAAGTTGTTGTTTGTGTTTGTGTATATATGTATATGTGGCCCCCTTTATTAACCATATCAAATCCCCAATAATAAATTTTTACTGCTTTAGAGGCTTGCCTTCTGAAGCTAGGAAAAATTTTTTATTCACGCTTTTAGTTTATAGCAATATAATCTTTTCCTCCTTTAATAAATTTTTTTAGCATTTCAGAAACAGTCACTGCCATTCCTGTAAGAAGTTATGCTGTGTAATCAGAACTATCATCTGAGACACAAGTGATCTAGCTGCGAACATGAGAAGTTATTATATTTACGTGTCAGATGCACTTATGCATGAGACATTATTGTGCTTATAAGCATGTTTAAAAAGATACTAGCGTGCCTACAATTTAGAAGGAACACTAGCGTGCCTTTAATTGTTTTATAAGAACACCGCTGTGCCAATATTTTGTCAATTATGTTTTTGAAGACCACTGCTGTGCCCACAATTATTTTAAGAAAAATACTACTGTGTCTGCAAATTTCTGCTACTGTCGAATACTGATCCTGTTTTCATTATTGCTGCATGTTTGTTCCAGCTTCATAAGTGTTCAGTTCTTCGAAGTGTTTATGGCCTTTATTTAAAATAGTGCTTCGTTAGTTTAAGTGCTTTAAAAAAAATATGTGTCATGTCAGTGCTTTGTTCGTCTGGGATTTCTTCAACTTATATTCCTTTTTTAATGTCACGTTTGCCCAAGCAACGTTCGACTTAGTTATTAAGTTTGCATGTTGCATGCTATAAGAAATGCCATCAACATCAAATGAAAAATGTTGTTAATTGACTATGTCAAGGCTAAATTTAGTTTTAAGTATCCCCCCAAGTAAAGTAAGAAATTATCTCTTGCTTTTCAAATTTCTTATCGTTTAATTTATCTCTTTCACCAGAGGTCTATTAAATTTAATCCTGGTTTCTTTAATTTACCTCTTGATCATCATTATTTTTTTTGTTACCGAGTTCCCCTTTTCTCATTGCGTGTGTTCGTACACGTGATAATGAACCGATTTCTATAACGACGTTCGTATATACCCCCATATTTGGACTTTTTTTTTTATTGCTGCTGCCATTGTAAGTTTCTATATGTTTCTTTTTTGATATTAGGTCCTTTCCTTTTTCAATTCGTTTTATTCTTCTGATACCCAACCTTTTTTTTTTTTATTAATCTGAAACTACTATTTATCAGTCGATATATGTTCCATTTACTTGACTTTTCCATCTCATTCCCCTATATCTTGCAACTACTGTGCACATAATCATCTATATCTATTTTCATTATCTCAATATGCCCTCTATGGGTTTACATATTCACTGGTTAGCTTCTCCATCTATTAAATTCATTTCACTGTTCGTACATATATCTTTTTGACTTTTCTCATTACTCCTTGATTCAGACGTCCTTATTTAGTTGTCTATCCTACTAAATGTTCCATAATTTTAACGAATTTTACATAATTGGCCTTGATATCTGTTTTCTTCATATATTTTTCTTTCTTTTTCCTCATTTGTTGGCAGCTCTGGTCCTCTTATCTTGGGTTTAAACTTGTCCCCACTACTTCGTTTGTTTCCGATCATATATGTCGTTTGACGTGCATTTCTACTGCTTGTTTGTCGTGAGATTCTTCCCCACGCTTAGCTGGTTACTAACGTTATCTACCTCGGTTTTGAATTTCCCTATACTCTTCTTTCATGCTTGACATTTGCTTTAAATTTTGAATTTTGGCGTGTTATTTGGTCGAACTAGTTTTGGTTCAATTTATAGACTTAATCCAGGTCTGCAATTTTGAATTTAGATTGTTATTTCAAAAAATGTTGGTGAGTTTAAAGACATCCCAGGTCATTCATCTCATTCTAGTTCATTAATCCTTTGTAGTCGTTTAATATTTTGTTGCTGCGTAGTCTCTATATCCGTTATGTGGTCTTCTCCACTGCTCATGATTGTTATCAGACTCTTCTGCCTGTCTTGCATCGTATTCCATGCTAGAATCGTCTTTGTAGGTATCCTCGTTTCTCTGGCATTTATACCTATTCGTGCCATCGTTGCCATCCTTGTTTTCACGTCTATACCTCTTATTTCCTATACGTTTCCGTTTAAATTTGTCACCCTTATTCCTTATTTCTTCTAGGCATTCTTGTTTCTTTTTGTTTCTTCTATTCCCCATTGCTCTTGTCCATTTTGGCCCAAAACATTCTTCTACTTCTTCTCTCAGACTTTTATTTCCCAATGTCAGCTTTACATCTGGCTCTTCTCTTAGATTCTCCAAATTTCCATTCGTTTCTCTTAATCTCTCTTCCATTTTGGTTTCATATCTGTTTCTTTTATGTTTGCGCATCTTTCTAGGCCCTCTCATTTGCTGATTTCTTTCATTCACTCTCTCTATGATTTTATCCATCGGTTCATCATCATTTGCTTTGATTTTCTCTATTATTATCTTGCGTACTACATCCATCTTTGTCTCTACTTTACTTTCAAACTTTCGTACTGCCTCGCTTATCTCTTCCATCTCCATTTCTACATCTTTTTTCACTTCTTGTACACTTTTTTCAACTTTCTCTGTGATATTTCTATCTATATTATCCAATCTCTCAATCATCTGCCTCATATTCTGCTCTTGTTCAACAAATTTCACAGTCATACTTTCTTTTATCTTGTTTATATTATCCTTTTGTCTTTCAAACCTGTCATTCATATTCTCATTCATGGCATTTATATCCCCTTTCATACTTTGCTTCATATCCATTAAACATTGTATTACCATTTCAAAGCTTGGACCAGTTTGCTTCTGTTTTTCACCTTCTTCGCTTCTAACATTCTCCATTTCATCCACTTTTATGCTCTCTTGTGACATTACTTCTACTCTTTCACCCGCATTATCTCTCATTTCTACTTCAGGCACTCTCTCGTCATTCATTTCCACATTTTCCTGTAACATTTCCTCATGTACCTCCATTTCTTCTTCGTGTTCCGGTCCTCCTTCATCTCCACGATCGTGTCTGTCTCTTGATGTGGCTTTGCTCCTAGTAGTGATTTTCTTATTTGGCATTTTTCTTCCTTTTTTTTTATTTTTGATTACCCTGCCTTATTGGTTATTTTACCCGCGAACCTCGAAAGCTCCCACGTTTAGGCGACAATTGTTATAGAATATGCTCAGACTTTCGAAGCCCTCACGTTTGGTGCCAATTGATATAATGAAAGGTTTATTTTAAGTTTTATATTATTATTATTAGGTATATTGAAATACTTGATATGGTGGCTAACTTAAATATGTTTTATTGCTTTTTGTGATGTTAATTTCGAAGTGTATTTTATCTTGTGAGTTTTATCTACCTGTAAAGTTTAGTGAGTAATGTGTTGTTAATGTGTGTTCACCAAAGGTTTGTGTGTGTATTACACCTTGGTGTATTAAATGCCTTTATACTGCTGTATTGCGCATACAATTGATCACATGAATGAATTTGACTCTCAAAATAGGGACTAGTGGGTTCAAGTCCGAAATATCTTTGTTTATTTTTTTGAATTTTGAAATATATTACCCTATCTGTTTTTGGTTTTTAAATACTTATATACATATAAAATAAAATGAAGCAAGAATATTAAATTCACACAGAACTTGAATATTTATTACTTAACACAACTGACAAAAACCCAATACTTATTTGCTATTTATCATGTACTTCTTACTTTTGAATTTAGAGCTCTTTGTTTATTTTTTTAACAATGCCAATAAAAAAAAAAAAAAAACTGATCAGTATGATTTGTTTTAAATTTTTAAGACCACTTATATTTAAGACTCTCACGCACTTCCTAAAGCCAAACGGTAACGGCACCTATTGACGTTTGTATGATTTATACAATGCCTTAGTACTACGTGCAGTCAATGGACGAGTCCCTTCACTGGCTGGGTATGGTTACTGGTTTTTCTAGCCCTTGGTGTGTGAAATGCAAACCAAGATGGTTGTTTTTTTTTTTTTTTTTATGAGACCTCTCTACTTTCGTTTGATGTATCACAATTTTGCGAGTTATTTACTATTCTTTTTGAAGCTGGGGATATGTCGCACAATAAATGTAAATATTTATTTACTTTACTCACAGTTTATCTAGTCTGTTTCTGAGCTTCCGTGTTGTGACTCCTTTTGATTGTTTACTTCTCTTCAAAAATGTACCTCCTTCTCGTTTTAACTTTTATAAAAATATTTCAATCCCTTTTTAATATCAAAAAATTTCAATCTATCTAATCTTTTAATCAAAATGTCCCCATCTAATAATTTAATACTAATCTCAATCCTTTTTTTATCTCAAAAATTTTAATCTGATACTTTTTATCAAAATGTTTCCATCTGTTTATTATTTTTCATACGTAACCAGCGTAACTAATCAAAAAACTGTTATCTGCCTGCTTCAAATAAAATATCCTAACAAATTTTAACACAATAATCGTTTTTTATCATCTCCTCGGATACATACATACTTCTGATTGTTGTTAGTCAATGAGAGAATAATTAACCTAACTATAATTTTAGTGTCAGTTTGACGTCTGGCCTAAATAAAAAACAGCTGACTTAAACATAGGTTATGACATGACATTTCTTACAATTTAACACTCAAATTTTGACATCTTACTATTCTTAAAGCTAACAATATCCTTAATTCTAACAAACAATAACATCTTAAATTACATAACAGCTATCAAACAATAATACCTTAAACTATATAATTAAACTGGTCATACATTTACACCTGCCTTGCCTCCTTTCAACACATATATATCTGTAAAATTTAGTTTCTCCCTGCCTTACAGTGCAAAAACATTGCATACACCAAAGGTAAGTTGTTGTTTGTGTTTGTGTATATATGTATATGTGGCCCCCTTTATTAACCATATCAATATATATATATATATATATATATATACATATATATATATATATATATATATATTGATATCGTTACTAAAGGGGGGCACATATACATATATACACATAAATAAACACATTTTACCACAAATTATACTAAACACAAACAACAACTTACCTTTGGTGTATGCAATGTTTTTTGCACTGTAAGGCAGGGAGAAACTAAATTTTACAGATATATATGTGTTAAAAGGAGGCAAGGCAGGTGTAAATGTATGACAAGTTTAATTAGATAGTTTAAGGTATTATTGTTTGATAGCTGTTATGTAATTTAAGATGTTATTGTTTGTTAGAATTAAGGATATTGTTAGCTTTAAGAATAGTAAGATGTCAAAATTTGAGTGTTAAATTGTAAGAAATGTCATGTCATAACCTAGATGTAAGTCAGCTGGTTTTATTTAGGACAGACGTCAAACTGACACTAAAATTATAGTTAGGTTAATTATTCTCTCATTGACTAACAACAATGAGAAGTATGTATGTATCCGAGGAGATGATGGGAAATAATTATTGTGTTAAAAATTTGATAGGATATTTTATTTGAAGCAGGCATAAAGCAGCTTTTTGATTAGTTACGCTGGTTACGGAAAAAAATAAAAAACAAGAAGGGTAAAAAGTTTGGATAAAATCATAAGATTGAAAATTTAAGAGAGAAAATCGACAGGGATCGCTGGCCTGATAATCCAACACAGGAAAGTCAGCTAAGGCAATAAGGTCTGAGTAAGTACAGTAAAGCAATAACTTACCTTTTGTTGTGTGAAACATCCATCGCTCCAAAAAAGTAACAAAACTATTATATATATCAACCGAAAATAAAAGGGGGCGATTGGTAAATAATAATCTTCAGACTTCCATTTATAACACCAAGTGCCTGCAGCATCATCTTTTGACCTTAAAGGTCAGTAGCCGTGGCCTACCAGTGAAATAACTTGTCCATTGACTGCACGTCGAAATAAAGAATAATATAAACCATAAGAACACCAATAGGTGTCGGTACATATTGGTTTATAAGCAGCAACGATCGTGTACATATAGGGATCTTAAAATTAAGCAAGTAATACTGATTAGTTCATTTTCTGGGGGATTTTCATTGTTAAAAGTAAGATAGAAGTAAGAAAGAGCTCTAAATTTAGAGATAAAACAAAATAGATTGTGAATAGTATTAGGCATTTGTCAGTTGTGTTTGAGTTAATAAATATATAAGTTCTGTGAGCGTATAAGGACCTTTGTTTTGTTTTCTTTAACATATATTTATAAGCATTTTGAGTAAAAATCAGAGGGGGAATACATTTCAAAATTTAAAATTTAATCATACTTTTGGAAATAATAATAAAAATTTTGATAGGACTTGAACCCACTAGCTTAAAGAAGCTCCCTGTTTTAAAGAATAAGTATATCCATGCTATCAATTTATTTATATCACATGCAGCAATAAAAGACATTGGGTACACCAGGGTGGAAGTCAAATAGACGTATATTTTATAAACATTTTTTTACAGCATAATTCACTCAACTTTACAGGTAGATAAAACTCACAAGATAAAATACACTTCGAAATTAACATCACAAAAAGCAATAAAACATATTTAAGTTAGCCACCATATCAAGTATTTCAATATACCTAATAATAATAATATAAAACTTAAAATAAACCTTTCCCTATTTCAATTATCACCCAATAGTGGGACTTAAACAACCCTAGCTTAAATTAACTTTCTATATCAATATATATATATATATATATATATATATATATATATATATATATATATATATATATATATATATATATATATATATATATATATATATATATATATATATATATACAGACCTCCGCATTAGTGAATTTATCATTATATTAAAAATTCGCTAAAACCAAACTCTGCTTAAATATTTAGCTGTGATCTTTGGTTTGACGATGAACTGCTCTCGAATTCTGGTTGTTTAATTCGCCCTAGCAAACAAACCTCATTATGTAAGTTGATATATCAATGTTTTCTGTTTGCTCTGCTGAACAAATACAAACGAGTACTAAGTTTGCTCATTAAAATGTAATATATCATGCGTAAAGCATTCACTAGGGGATATCTAATAAAATAAAGATAGATGGCTTGATTAAGACCGCTCCTGAGATAATAAATAACACACAATTATTTAATAAAGTTATCTACGCGCTGGTACAAATACAATTATTTATCGTTATCCGCTGTTGAAGGATCATAATTTAGTCAAACAAGTAATGTGTGTTTTGTTTCTTTACCGTCGACCTATTTCCGCGAACATGGCCAATCACCGACACCAGGGAGCAGTTTCAACTCGCTATCCTGGAAATTTTCCCGAACCCCTGCATTTCTGTAAGGAGAGTAGGAATCTTTAACATAGCCAACATCACATGGGCGTGGGACTTTACATCCCGTCCGAAGGGCGGAACGTGCAGACATTCATCTTAATCAAATAAGCTGAACCTCGGTTGATGTTAATTTATTACAGTTTGTGCTGAAAAAGTGAAAGGGAAACCTGGGGATTCGAACCCAGTACCCTTCGGTTCAGAGGCATACGTTCTTACCACTCAACCACCGAGGCTCTGCAAACAAGTCATAATAATTCTTTACTTGAAAACAATTTCAATATAGAGAAACCTATTTACACAGCCAAAACTATACCACGCAAAACATGTCACATTTTGCAGAAATTGCTATTCAAAGTTCTTTTTTTTTTTATTGTAGATCAAACCAGTTCAGCAACATGTATGCTATTCATGGTTGTTTTATCTGCCATGAGCTATTGTCTAATATAAGAAACAATAAAAAAATTATAACAATAAGATGCTATAGTTAGAAACATAAATCAAAAATAGTTTGGTCGATAAATTAGTAACATTATTTGGTAGTCTTACATTCTTATGTACACATCCATACTCACATACACAATCCCATGCGCCCAAATACCCACACATACTTAAATTATATTTTAACTCTGATCATGGACCATTAAACACATCTTGTGGAAGTCTTTTTCTTAGTCTTCTTTGTTGTAGTCTTGCACCCAGATTGTAATGTACTGCTTCAGGACATTCAGTTAACTTGCTCAGGAAGTTGATTGCACTTGTTTTTATGAAATCACTGATCACTGGTATGTTTAATTCGCGATGTATTTGCGTGTTCCTTATGAACCACGGTGCATCGGTGATGATTCGTAGTACTTTGTTCTGGAAGGTTTGTGCCATATTTATCGTTGAATTTGACGCTGTTCCCCATATTGGACAGCCATATGTGAGAACTGGTCTAAGAATACTTTTGTAGATGAGAATTCCGCATTCAATCTTTAGTGCTGATTTTCTGTTTATAATGGGGTACATCATTTTTAGACGTCCATAAGCTTGCTGAGTTCTGTTTTTGATATGGTGCCTCCAGGTTAAGGTACGATCGTAATGTAGGCCTAAATATTTGACGGAATCGTGTTTGTGATTCCAAGGGATTGCTTTGTTATCTATTTGTAACGGTGGCGGATTTGGTCCTCTTAAGAGCGTAAAGATTTTAGCTTGACTCTTTGATGAGTTTATAGTGATTCCCCAGCTCTTGCACCATTTTGTAAAAAGTTCATTCAATGTGCATCTTCAAAATATTTGTCTAAAATGAATTTTGAAGAAAAAAAACATAAACAATCAGATATCATTTAATAATGGTAACTTTGTTAAAAAAATAGACAAGATGATATACAGAAACATTTCGGGACGCAGCAAGTGCGTTATAGTAGCGAATTTTCATAAGAATTGTACAATCATTATTTTATACGACATATTAGTAAAGTTAATACTTTATTTAAGGTACATATCTTGAAGATCGATTTTAGAGGTCCTAGTACGCGCACATTTGAAGAATTATTTCGAAAGTGTTACCATCGATATCTCTCCATTATCAAAAAAATTTAACACCTTTTGAGAAAAATAACCAAAACTCAATTTTCTATGAAGCTAAAGAATTAAATTTTGCTATATCTGTAGATAGTGTAGGTATATTTAGGAGAAACTTGTATTACAATTTTCAATAAAGTTATACAAAAGATTTCCAGAAGGAAAATTAAAAGTAATGTATCTCCCAAATTATAAACGTAGCAGTTATTTTTCCTTATTAATCGCCAGGATTATTTCGTTTTAGTCAACCTAATCAAACAGTTTTTTTTTTCAATAACCACAATAAACAAATTATAATTTTAGACTCAAAGGTGACAAACTTATTCAGGCGTTTTAAAGAAAAAATGAGATTTTGTTCAAAACCTAGAAAATATGTGCATTATTGTTTCTCTAAATGTCAAAATAAAACATTAAAAAAAACATAAATTCATCAAGCTGGATTCGATCACGTAACCTTCTGCTTAGGAGGCAAGCGCAAATTCAAATTTAAATTCAAATTCAAAATAATTTATTTTATATTAAGTGGGCTACAATCATTATATTTAAGTAGTTGTCACAGGACCTCGGTGGGTCAGAGGTAAGAACGTGTGCCTTTGAACCGAAGGGTACTGGGTTCGATCCCGGCGTACTCCTTTCACTTTTTCAGTACAAACTGTAAAATTAACATCAACCGAGGTTCTGGCATTTTATTTGAGCAAGTTGAATGTCTGCACGTTCCACCCTGCGGAGGGGGCGTAAAAGCCGTCGGTCCCGTGTCCATGCGATGTTGGGCACGTTAAAGATCCCTACCCTCCTTACAGAAAGACAGGGGTTCGGAAAAATTTCCAGGATAGTGAGGTGAAACTGCTCCCTGGCGTCGGTGATTGGCCATAGTCGCGGAAATAGACCGACGTTAAAGAAACAAAAAAAAACACACACGCACACAGTAGTTGTCACGCCCAGAACCGGTTTTGGTCCCATAAATGGTTCTGCTAACTCTCTCTTCGCGATTCTGTCAGCTTCTTCGTTGCCTTTGGCCTCCAAGTGATCTGGCACAGTGACCCCATTCTGCCCAGCCAGGTTGCTCGTCTTGTCGCAGGATCCACTTACCAGCCAGGCGTTTACCTGTGCGCTACATAGGGCCTTAGGGGCTGCGTGGATCTCTGTGATTATGAGGATCCGCTTCTTGGGTAGCCCCTTCTCTTGTTCTCCCGCACACAGTGCAGAATGGCGTGCATTTCGGCTTGAAAGACCGTTGCATGTGCTCCGAGGGAAATACTATGACTTACCCTCGGCCCTTCCGAGTAAACACCTGCCCCCGTCCCACGCTCCCGTCCTGATGCGTTCGTGAACCAGTCGCGTCCCGTGGTATGCCAGACGTCTGCGCCTGCCATGCCTCGCGGTCGGGGATTTCCACTGTAAAACTGTTTTCCCTGAAGATTCGGCGGCTCGCGAAGTCTGACCACATTTCAAGTATGGGCTCCTTCACGATCTCCTGAATTTTGCTGTGGCCCCTGCAGCCTGGGTCGATCCTAAGTCTACAATTACAGGCTAGTATATATAGTCATAGCCTGGCCTCCCCCATGATAACTAAGTGAAGGGGGGCAGATCCAACACCTCTATGGCGGCTGTTGTGGTTGAATTGAGAGCCCCTGTGATGCCCAGGCAAGCCATCCTTTGGATCTTGTCTAGTTTCTGTTTGGTACTGGATTGTGTCCCATTAGGTCACAGACCAGTGCCGCGTATGTTAGCGATGGTCTGACCACCATTGTGTACAGCCAGTGTGCCATACTAGATCTTATTCCCACGTTTTTCGATATAGCTGCCTAGTGACGGCTAGGGTCATAAGTGCCTTACGTAGTATTTTTTCAACGTGACCATTCCAGGTTAGCTTAGAATCCAATATGACCCCAAGATATTTTACCTCCCTGGCCATTGGAATGTTTCTACCGTATAGACTGAAAGTTCTGTGACTCTCCCACTTCCTCCTCCTCATAAAATATATGACATGCGCTCCCACACTGACTGTGTAACCTTTCCTCGGACTCTGATGAAAATGTCGTCCGCATAGGCCGTCCACGACTAGGCACCAGAGCAGCGTTGACAGAATGCTCCCCAGTGGACACCCCTTCGCGACACCCGCCTGCAGTCTCCCCCGCGATTGCGGTGAACACCGCTCAGTCCTTGAGCATGGAACCGATCCACCTGCAGCAGGTCTCCTCTACTCCACGCTTCCTGACAGCTGCCAGTAGCGATTCGAATGAGGTGTTGTTGAAGGCCCCCTCTATGTCTAGGAAGGCCCACAGCGTCACCTCCCTGTGCTCCAGCTTTTTCTCCAGTTTAAGCACCAGTTGGTGCAGTGCTGTTTCTGTTGGGACTCCTGCTTTATATACATTTTGTTCGCAGTGTACGACTGATCTGCCTTGGAGTAACATGAGCTATGCATCATGCCCTACAGCTACAATATAGGAAATTATTAACTTACTCCACTGCAGATATGCGTAAAGAAGGAAGCGATGCCTCAAGACTATGTTTTAATTGCTGTGTTTGCTTACATATTCGTATTTTGCCACATTGGTGATCTAGAGCTTAGAACACTTGCGTCTGAAACCAGAGGTTGTCAGTTCCATTCCCACTAGAAGGGTTTATTGCCTCGATATGTTTTTAACCTCAAATAGGATTTACAATAAGGTTTTCACATATATTGTGGCTTATATCTAAATCTTGCTGTTGTAATTTGTAGCTATAGTGTACTAAATTAGATTTCGTTTACTTGAGAATTATAAACGCTACCATACCGCACTTGCTGTACTGAGTGAAGTTTGGAACCTGTGATGAGCACTGCTAAGTATACTTGGATAACCCAAATTCAACAACACATCTTTTTAAAGACCTGACCATCGTTTCGCTAATAAGGGTAGCGTCACCATATAATGAAAGGTTGTAATTTTACATCCTCTGATGGCGCTAACCTTGTTAGTGAGATGGTTGTCAGACCTCTAAAAAGATGTTCTGTGGTGATTTTGGTTCCCCACTTGCTACGTCAATTTTTTTATTCCGTAGTTTTGTTCACAATACTAACAATATTATGTTGTATTGTATTTTTAACATCGGTCTATTTCCGCAATTATGGCCAGTCACCGACACAGGGAGCAGTTTCACCGCACTATTCTGACATTTGTGCCAAACCGTTTTTGTCTGAAAGGAGGGTAGTTATATTTAATGTATCCAACATTGCATGGTACACGTGGCTGTCGGATTTACATATTCTGTGAAAAGCGTATCGTGTTTCAGTAAGAATCAACTTGTTCTAACCAAAAGCCAGACGTAAATTTAAAGTATGTACTGTAAAATATTATAACGTTTCTACTGGGAATTGAACCCGGGGCTTTTTGGGCCAGCAGCACACGTTATTAGCCATTGTACAACGAGGCTATATAAAAGGAATATATTCATAATCAAATTAGTACTCATAATGTTAATAATGATATAGATTGGTTACTTTATTTGACTGATAGAATATGTTTGCGCTGTCACCATTTGTTGCACAATTTAATATGACTAGAGCGGGAAATTTCGTTTAAGAAACTACTACGACAGGTCAGTGCCTGAGGTTCTTAATGAAAATTCACTAAAAACTTGTCTAGGGTTTCAGGCGGCTAACTGCGACAAACGACATTAGGTACTTCACTTGGAGAGTGCTCAGGTAGAATAACGAAAAGTTTAGTATTATTTTCACCTAAGCATGAAGCTCTAGAGACTCAAACACCACGCCTTAATTAAATATGCCCTTTTAGATATCTGAACATTTATCTAAATTTACGTTAAAAAATTTAGTAGTTTAGCAGCTTCAGATCCTTCAAAAATTATACTCGAGTTGATGTAATCCGACTTGCTTTAACTAAGGCAGCAACTCAAAAGCGTATATTCTATTTCTGCATAGTTGACACGCTCACATTCCTTAATATTGAGTTAAGGTGGTAGTTGTGTTGCAGGACGTTACTCGCTCATAAGCGACACTTAAGCGTTCACGTGACATAGCTATAGTTGTCCATCTATACGTGTCAGCGAGCTCTAATTGCACTTGAGCTGTCCCTCAGAAATACCAAACGTTATGAGATCGAGCTATATCAAGACTGATAGCCTCATTCTCTACATCCAATAACTCTAACCTGACTGATATGAGCGTCGGCGGTGGGAATAAAGATCAGCTCTTCCTTGAAGATGTTTATGATCTACGTCATGGCAGGTATTTATCATCGTTTTGATGTGGAATCATCTGAATAAATTATTACCTGGTATGCTTAAATATTACGATTGACCTGTACTTAACTGCGTAATAATATAAAAGTTCGGGACGCAGCAAATGCTTTATAGTAGTGAATTTTCAGAAGAATTGTACACTATTAGTAACGTATATTATTTAAACTAATTCTTTAAATTTGAATGGATCTTGGAGATTGGTTTTAGAGGTCCCAGCAAGCGATTACATCAAGAAAATTCTATTTTCTATGGAGCTAGAAAATTAAAATTTGGTAGATATATGTAGATACTGCAAGTTGCTTTAAAATATGTGTTATAAATTTTATTACTTACAGAAGTTTGCCAGAAAAAAAGTAAACTATTATAATACAATGGAATATACCTGCCAAATTATCAATATGGCAGGTATTTTTACATATTATTTACTTGGATGGTTTTGTTTTGGTCAGCCCAATCAAACTAGTTTTTGCAAACAAAGCAACCAAAAAGGTATTTTACATAGGTTTTACTATGGCTCAAGATTGAAGATTATAACTTAATTGGAAATTGAGTTATCGTATTCGAAATATTTTTACGAACATTCTCAACCACAACGTACTTGCTGCATCCAGATCCTCTTCATTGCTTATTTGCTGTTGCTGTATCCATACTTTTTTAATGATAAAATATTGTAGCTCTCTATCCGAGACTGAAAAACAAGGCACCGTAAAATTCATTTTTGGAAAAATATTTTAAACAAAAAAATGAGGTAACAATTTAAACATTAAATGAAAATCTTGGTTAGCGGCTTCGTCACGGGGGTTCTCTCCCTCTTCTGCATGCCTACAACCACCCTCAATGCATAAATAAAAACAATATAAGCAAGATTTTTTTTTTCGGAACATCCCCCAAGAAAG
Source organism: Tillus elongatus (assembly GCA_964006375.1). Taxonomy (NCBI): domain Eukaryota; kingdom Metazoa; phylum Arthropoda; class Insecta; order Coleoptera; family Cleridae; genus Tillus; species Tillus elongatus. The sequence continues at coordinate 21,154,460 of OZ023266.1, forward strand.
TTGCGGGACTTGCGGTGAATAAGGGTTCTGGGCGAAGTAAACAGGATTTTAAGGAAGTATAGCTGCAAAATGGGTAAAAGGTAGGTTATAGAGGTCCAAATATGCTCGTTTTTTCGAACTTTCACTCACGTTTCCTTTTTATCTTCTATCCGCCCAGCACCCCTATTCACTCCTGGTACTGTAACTTTCTTAGGGGCCGTTTACAAGAAATTTTTCTTGTGGTATGTGCATTAAGAAACGGTTCTAAGCATGTTTCTGAATTATTTTTTCTAAGAGTAACCCGTGTGTTAAACTGAAAATTTACCGAAAATTTAATTTTTTTCCAAAAGGAATGTACCTGCCAAATTATAAACGTGGCAGGTATTTTCTTTATTAATCGCTCGGATGAACCATTTTAGTCCACTCAATCGAACTAGTTTCTGCCAACAAAATAACAAAAAAGTTTTTAAAAATAAATTTGTACTTAATTTTCAAATATAGTACCCGCGTTGCCTTTAGATGGGTTTTACTATGTATCAAAACTGAAGATTCTAGTTTAATGGGAAATTGAGTTATCGCTATTTGAAATATTTTTACAAAAATTCGCTACCATAACGCACTTGCTGCACCTAAACTCATTTCAACACTTATTTACTATTACTGTATCCATACTTTTTGAAAATGAAATAATTATAAACAATGCAAAATTTTCGAATTAAAATTTTAATAATTTACATTGTACATCTGATTATATATGTAATTTAAACGGCTTTAGGATATTATGTAGTTTCCTTCACTTCAAATGTTCCATAAAGAATAAAAGCTAAGAATAAAGTAAACCATAAGTACCTAGGTACCCTAGGTATCATACTTATATTAATTTGCAATAGGTATATCTCTCCTTGAAATAATTTTGTTTCACTTTATTAATAGACTACCTACATGTATTTATTAAGAACCTGCATCTGAGGTACACAACCTTCTTCTTATTTGTTTGATTGGATGTTAGAAACATAATATACTACAGGCACAGTGGACGGTCAAAGGCATTCGTTAAAGTTATGTTAACATTAAAATTTGGGTTATTATTTACCCACTATTTGTAATAATTTAAGAATACAGGTAGTTGCTTGATATTCTGAGATTCTAATGTATACGCGGAGTCTACTTCGCGGTTATGCGTAGAACGTACACGTTTCTCTTATGACTCCTGTCAGTTAACAAATGACAAATAGTGGTGCTGTCAGATTATACTAGAGAGGTGGCTTTTAGATACCGTGAAAATAGGAAACGTAATATTTATACACAATAAAACGTAGTTCTGAGTTGTTTTTAAACAAATTGAATCACTTTTGTTAAAATTTCTATTTATTTATATTTTTCTAATATCTACAGATTTAGATGAGAGTTGTAGTTAATTGCAACCACGTCGATTGTTTATTGTGACATATTTTCGTATCCTGTCCGTTTAAAACTTGATTTAAAGATTTTGTTTGCAATGGCATCGGAACACTGATTTATCTGCCTGACATTGACTAACATTATAGGCATCCATCTAGAGATAATTTCAGGTTATATCGTAGATTATTGATTTTTTATTTAGTTATAACTCAAGATTTACTGAACCAATTGAGTTCAAATTTGGTACGTAGGACCAAGGACAAGCGCGTACAATGTGTACGTGCTTTTCAAGTTTTAGTTTAATATTTCTAGTAATTAAAAAGATATGGCGTTTACAAGCAGTTCTTTGCATTTTTCTCTAAAAGTATTTGATTGTTAAAACTGTCAAAAATCTAGTAATAAAATGAAGGAAATTGTCAAATTTGATTTCGATTGATGAAATATTTTTAAGTTGTCCGTTGGATACATAGACTTATTAACTGACCTTGGATTTGGGTTCTAGGGGTCCTAGTTCGCGCTCATTTGTAGAAATTTTCCAAAAATTTCACCATAGATATCTCTCTATTAGCGAATTTTCTTAATGAAAATTCACTAAAATGTTCTAAGTAACATGTGGCTCGATTAGCTATTTAAAGTATATAATTAATGGTATTACTACTAATGTTTCACTTTCCAGAAGATAATTTGTTTAGATCATGCTGTTGGAGTGTTACGGAATATTGCTTGTACAGATGGGCAGAAACATCTTTAAAGAGATGGCGATGGTCTTCTTTTTTTCTTGGGACGTTGCCGGTGAGCTCGCCGGAGCAAGTGGAACCCACGAAACTGCAAATACTGCTCTGAAATTCGCTGTCGCATGGAATATCTCATTGTTTATGCTTCTGTTTATGTTACCATTGATCTACATCCCCCTTCCTCACTGTGATCTTTGTGAGATCAGGGGTTCAGTAATGGTTATATCTGGACTCGTTCCCAAGTCTCTCTGTTTGGCCTCTTCCTCTTTCGTCTCTATCATCTCTCTAATTGTGGTATATACACCATCCCATGCTTCATGTGACAACAATAGTTGTGACATTATGCTCTTTGCCGTGAACGATAGCTTCGTTGTCACTGTAAATTTCTGTCGAACAGCTTCCCATCTCTTGCAATAAAATAGCGTGTGCATCACATCATCTATATATTCACAGTAGCTGTATTGCTCTGTGTCGGCTCGGCGGAATCTATAGAGGTATGCTTGGAAGCAGCTATGTCCTGAAATTGCTTGTGTTAGGTAGTAATCCAGCTCACCATGTGTTCTCTCCACCCAGTGCCTTAAGATTGGAATCAGGTTTCTAGTCCAGCTGCCTTTCGTTGCCGACTCCCATTTTATCTGCCATCTCTCCATGATATTTTCTTTGGCCTCTGATGTCGCTATTCCCTCATACCTTTCTTTTCTCTCTTCCACCAGCAGTTCTATTCGAGCGAGTCCCGCAATGACTGACGCTACCTCTGCGGGGATGGTTCTGTATGCACTGGATATTCTCATGCTCGCTTTTCTTTGCAGCCGTGTCAGATTATCTCTCAATTTCTTGTTGTTAGTGGCTCTATGCCAGACGGGGGCAGCATACAAGATTTGTGACAACACTACGCTCGCTAATATTTTTTGTTTTGATGCCCGGGGACCTCCTATATTTAGCATCAAACTATTGAGTGCTGTTATTGTTCTTTCCGCTTTGAGTGATACTCTTTTAATGTGTTCTGTGAAGGATATCTTTGTATCGAGCCACACTCCTAGATATTTGATGCTTCTGCTAGGTTTTATTTTCACATTCTCTATTGTAAATTCAATAGGATCCATCTTTCATTTCTTAGTTAGGAGGACACATGCAGTTTTCTCTGGTGCAAGACAGAGATGCCTACCTGCCATCCAATTGTAAACTTTCTGTAAGGCGGCATTTGTTGTGTTCATAAGGATCTCTTCATTTGCGGCTACGACAACTAGAGCTACGTCATCAGCAAATCCTATGAGAGTTACTCCTTTTGGTTGTTCTAGGGTAAATAGGCCATCGTACATAATATTCCACATGGTCGGCCCCAGGAGCGAGCCCTGTTTACAGGTACCTTTCTCGCCGACGATATTTGGTCGGCCAATATCAACTGTCTATTGCACAGGTAGTCTGCAATTATGTTCACCCGACTATCTTGAATCCCCCTTCTTCTCATTTCTTTCAATATTACCTGGCTGGATGCGCAATTGAATGCATTTCTAAAATCCAATGTTATAACCGTGCAGAGTCTTATGTGTGAGGGTGTGAATGCTGATGCCTGCTCTGCAATTCTTAATACCTCTCTTACAGCATCTACTGTTTGCCGGCCCTCTCTAAAGCCATATTGATTTTTCGATAGGTCTCCTGTTCTTTTTATTTCACTATGTAGCCTAATTTTCAGGCGATGGTCTTCTTGGAACGCCGCATTCGTATTATTCTAGGCGAGTGTACTGTTATTCTTGGCTGCCTAGCAGTGAAAGAACGTGTGCTTCTGTAGGAGATGAAATATGATATTTAGCATCCAGACGAGTTGGGGACATGTTTGTTTGCACATCAGTGAAATAATTGTACAATAAAGAGGTTTTTTAAAGGTATGCTGTATTAATTTATTTTTGTTGCTATTGTTGCTAAAATATTTTTTATAATAACTGTAAAGATTACTTAATATGTACTAGAATACATTTCACAATAATTTTAGAAAGAATCGTTTCTACGAAAAAACTTGAAAAAGTTGAAGTAGGGCAGTTAGATTTTCTTAGTTCAGCCACTATTTGGGAGTCCACTGTATATAGCATCTCGATTTTTTGACAAATAATATTATCTGTTGGTAAAAGGCTGTATCAGAAGGTTTTATATGTGCTAGAAACGTGAAAAGTTGCAAAACAATTAAAGTAACTTGAAAATGGTAGTTGATATCAATGTTTTTTTATAGAAATATGCATTATAATTGGATCACGAATGCAACAATGTAATAACTTAAGAAATATTGCAGTTAAAACAAAAGGTTGATCACCAATGACTGTTGGGCGACCATGTGATTAGTAAAGTTATTTCAAAAGATGCAGCACATAGTTAACCCTTAACCGGCGTAGCCAGAAATTATAACACTCAGTGCGTTGCGGAGTCCTTGGGACTCCAAAATAAAAAAAGTGTTTTTTTTTTCAATGTTATTGAAAAAACTGCTTTGTTTTTGTTGTACAAATAATCAAAGACATGTAAGAAAACAACATTTATATTTATAACCAACTGAGTAACAAACTAAAGCAAAGGAAATGTAGGACAAAAATATTGTGTCTTATTTAACAACAATAAACGTTACTACCCTTAGTTTCTTGAAAACTGTAAAATTAAAAATGTTCGTATTAAAAACATGTTTACTAAGGTCCAAACTACAAAAAAGGGATCAAAGTAACTTCTTAATTAAAACTTTAAAAAACTGACATTGGTTTAAAAACGCCTACTATAAAAAATAATAAATTTAGGAGTCTTCTAGATTTTCAATACATTGAACACATATTTTTTAGAACATTGCAAACAAATAGGTTTATTGTATTCAGCACATAAACACACAGTTTTTATTTTTAATTTTGGGTCACAGATGGAACAATACTTCCTCTAATTTCTAGGCAACACTTTTTGAGCATCAGCTGGTGCCTCAGGTGCCAGCTTCAAAATTCTGCAAATACCTGCTTTTAGCTCTCTTGGTAAATTTGTTTTCTGAGATCTTTCACAAAGGAGCGGTTCATATAGTTGTTCGGCCAATAATTTTCAAAAAACGAGTCTGTCTAGCTGATTTGCGTTGACACAAGACTGATGGATGATATATTCATTTATTAAACACATATCCGTAAATCTATCAAACAGAGCCATAGGCCAACATTGTGTTCTTCTGATACAACAATATTTACTGCATTTTTCATCTACAGCATCCACTCCAGATTTTCTAATATTATAATAGGCATTGATTTCAGGCAAACCGTTGTCATCTTGTATGCAGTGATGCATCGAAGGAATAATGACAACAGCTTTGTTTTTCTTTGGTACTCTAGAAATCAATGTTTTATTACTTGTAAAACCATACAATGTAAATCCCACTTGTCCTGTTTTTGAGGGTAAAAATTCCTTGGGTATTATCCGTTTTTTTTTCATAGTTCAAACATTACTATGTTCATTTTTTATGAGCTAGTCTGTAAGCTCTATTGAAGAGTACCAATTTTGAGCGGTAATGTTTCTGTTGCTTTCAAATATAGGCTTACAAAGACGAATAAAACTTGTGTTGGAATAGTGAACCGTTTTTCTTCATCTGTAACATCTTTTAATGAATCAGTGACATTGCCGCAGTAAATATATGTATTATATATGTAGTGGGTTCGAGCGTTAACAAGACATCCATATTTCACGGGTTTGTTCGGTAAATACATTTTGAATTTACACCTGCCTCTGAAGCCGACCAACATTTCATCCACAGTTGCATTAGCTCCCAACCAGTACGCTGATTGTGAATTTCGATTGAATTTTTCATAAATATGTGAAATCGCTGCAGCTGGATCCGTTTTCACTCTTAGAATTATTTCCTCGTGGGTATCGAACCATAGGCAAGTTAACAAAACAGCAAATCTTTTTGCTGACATTACCAGCCAAAAAATTTTCCGACCGGTTCTGTTTGTTGAAAAAATTAATTCAATAGCCTCGGTAATAGATTTAAAAGCAGCAGTTAATAACAAAAGTCCCAGAAAACCATTTATTTCAACAGAATTTGTTCCCCTGAATTCTGTGCTATTCTGACTGCCTGATGACTTATTACGAAATTCTTGAATTTTCAAATTTGTATAATGCACAACGATATTCAGTATATCTTGTGAGAAAAATTTCTGCCATGCATTCACCGGTTGAATTTTTGCTAAAGTACTTTTTTTTCCTGGAAACTTCAATATATTGCGAGCTGGTGTTCTTACCTTTCGGGTTGCTTTAGTGGCAGCCCATTTATATCTGTTTTTTCCATAGAAATATTTCTTAACTGTATCAATTGTGTCATTATCCTATTTACTTTCAGTAACTTGCATCTCATCTTGGTCATCAGATTCACTGCCGGAAAGTTCACTAGCTGTTTCGTGATGACTTGTGATTAGTGATGGGTCGTTATTTAACTGTCAGCTATTTTTAAGCCGTTACCGAGCAGTAACGGTAACCACCAGTTATCGATTTATAAAAATAACGGCTTAAAAAGTAACGCTTTTTACACTAACCTAGAATTCGGAGTCGTGTCTGTGTCAATTCTACTGCAACTAGGTTCGATGAATAAACATCGGTTTTCATCGGCAACGGCAACGGCAACTGTTATTTAACCATTTAACGGGATGAATAGCCTTGAGATTGGGAATGCTCGCTCTTGCTCACAGCTTTAGGGACGTACGATCTTCGGTACAATAAAACGGTCGGTTTAATTTTAATTTTAACTTTAACCGGTTGTTGATGGGGATACGGCATACCGACACTACTTCACAGAGTTATTCTGTTAAACTGAGAAGCTGTTATTTTTGAAACAGTTGAGTTTCCCACTAGTATTTAAAGCCAAATATTTAATAATCAAAACTGTTGGGTAAAAAGATGCATTTCTGTAAAAACGTGTTATTACTTTCACTATAGACAACGCAAAATAGGGTTATTTCACGTGAAATTAAAGTACTTATTTATTTAAATTTATATACATTACCTAAGAAAACAGTTAACACGTCATTTTCGTTTGTCTGATAATAGTTATCAAATTGATTAAAAAAATATAATGATACAACATTTTTTAATATCTATATACCTACATTTCAATATAAAAAATTAAATGAATATATATATATATATATATATATATATATATATATATATATATATATATATATATATATATATATACAAGGGTGTTTCCAAATTGATGCGAAAAATTTTACAGGGTGATTCTTTGGCGAAAAATAAGGGGTGTCTTTTTATTAAGTTTTTCTTAAAACCCCTTCTCCTCCAAGTTACAGCCCTTTGAAATTTTTGAAACTAATTTTAAAACAACGAATATTAAAATAAGTAAATAAACAATTAATACTATATATCTTCCAATTTTTTTTAAAACTCAAACTCAATTTTTTATACTGTTTCTTTACCGAAATTTTATTAGCTGCGTTATGTTATGGAGTTTTTAGAATCACTCTCTGTGTAGCAATAAAAGTTCTAACGTCTAACGTCCCAAGGCGTGATAAATAATGATATTTATTGATTCTTGCTGTGGCATTGACATTTACGTAAAGACCCTGATAAAATAAATTTGTGAGAAATGACTAGTTTATAATTTCTAAAACATCTAAGTAAATTCTTATAGAAGACTCCTTTCTGATTTCTAAAAGCTTCACTTCAGAGTGGCAAAATATTTACGACATGCTTATTATAATTTCTTAACCCTTTGTTTCCTTTTAATATCGACAAAATTTGAGATTTATACACTACGTGAAATAACGGGGTAAAAATACAATGCATTTATATTAGTGTGCTCGTTATCGCTCACAGCTTTGGGAATGTAGGATACTATCGATCGACTATCCAGTTTAAAATAACTGAAGCCGTTATTTTCAGCGGTTATTATTAAATAACGTTAACGGCTTCAACTGTTAACAGAAAATAACTGTTTTTCCCATCACTACTTGTGATAGCATTGTCAGTAGTAATATTTCTATCAGGATCGCAATCTTGGTCTGACAACTCTCTGTCACATTCCTCAAACTATCTAAGCACAGTTTTCTCTGTAATTCGAACTTTTTTTGGATTATCGGACATAGTTACTAAAATTGAAAATGTTACACTAACTGTGTCGCGGAGTCCCACGGACTCTAAGACCTTTGTAATACACACTTGCTTTGATGATAGACTGAAGTCGACTGAGCACGTGACTGATCACCTCACGACTGGAAGCTACTAAAGAATACGTGTTGCCTGATTAATAAATACAATAGTTACTAAATAGTTTATTCTTTCAAGAGTCCCAGAGACTCCGCAACGACGGTAAACGGTTAACGTATATAATGTTTCCGCGCATCTTGTATACTAACAGATATATTGTTCTCCACCCTAGAATGCACCACCCTGTATATATACGCAAGAACCTTAAGTTCGTTACGTAGATTACTTTTTACAATGTAAACCTACACACCAAATTTGGCAGTCATATATTTGTTAATGTTGGAGGTGTAACAAATTTCAGAAAGAAATCCCACAATTTTCCCGGAAAAACTTATCCAAACCACCTAGAAAGGAATGCACTTCCAAAGTTTGATAAATAACTATTGAAAATTGAAACTGATCCTGGATGTGGGTTGTAGTTCGCACTCATTTAAAGAAATTATCACAAAATTTAAAATTCGCCATCTTCTCATTGGTGGGCCTTTAGATTCATAGACACACTTTCTTACTACTCAACCACCAAGTCTACTTAAACAGGTTAAATTATAAAGCTTATATAGGATATTTATTTGTAGTGATAATTTCTCGTACTACACTTACCGAAAATATCGGCACAATTCAATATAAAACAATTTCACTTTTCGCCAGTGTTAATATTTTTCTACAAAGAATACGCCACTGCTTTTCAATTTTGATAGAAATAAATTGGTATCACATGGTTGATTTATAAGAGTCGACTTTTAACTTTTATTTTTCATCTAAAGATAGATATTCAATAAGAAACAGAGATACTTCCAATTTCCAATATTGTAGATATTGGATTGATGTAATTTCATCGCTCGGTCATTGTTTCACCGTTATTTCTTTCTGAATTTAAAATCTTATACATATTTCAGTCTTGCATTTTTACCAGTACGCGAAATGTGCCCTTTTAGTTTTATTCAACTTGTCTTTTTACACTATTTCATGCATGGATCTTCTTGATGTGAAATTAGGTGATCCACCATATAATAATAAATGTACCAATAAAAAAATTATTAGTCTATTGAATTTTAGTAATACAACTGTTAAGTCTAGGCACAGTACAAGCAAAGTAAGTTAAAGTTCGTACTTCAGACGTTTCTGGTTTGCGTTATTCGAATTTTAAGACTTTTAGGAATTCTAGTCGCAACACCAAACCTTAAGCAGTGGTGCGATCTACTCTTTAAAATTTAAATTACAAGGGAGGGTCAAATAAAAGTTATCTGTCGTTTTGGAGCTGGTGTAAATCTCTTTTCAATAGTGCTGTATATTTTTTTATATGAAGCAGTGGGTTCTAAGAAAGTGACTTCTAAGTTAAGTATATTATTTATCAAAGAAATCACATGTCCTCAACCAAATGTTCAAAATGTCGACCACCAGCCGCCATACAATAGCACTGTTTTGTCCAAACGTCGGCGCATATTCTGTAACATTGTTGGAGTGATCTGGTATCACACGCTAGCGTCAATCCTGTGAGAACTCGGACTGACTAGAAGATACTTTACTTTTCATGTGACCATACAAAAAAATGCAGGGGTAACAAATTTAGGGATCATGCGGGCCATTCTATGGAACATCTTCTCCCAAGCCACTAATTTGAAATAATTAGTTGAGGTATTATCGAACAGGCAAAGGAGAGTGCGGAGGAGCTGCATCCTGCTAAAGTACCAACTCATCTTCGAGGTAATGATCACCATTTTTGATAATGTCAGTTGCCATTGGATCAATGATGTTTTCCAACTACTTCAAGTACATATATCCCGTCAGTTTACCAAGGAAGGAGAAACGACCAACAATATGGTCACAATAGCGATAATTATGACGATTCACGGTGCCGTTTAAAAAAGAGTGAAGATATATATATACAGGGTGATTGCTGAGAATTGCTCATTAGAAATTTATGACCTTCTCATCCAAATTGACAGCTGAAAATTTGGATTCGGCCATTATACTATATTCCCATTCTGATTAAAATAGTTGCACTACTCTAGCATTTCCGGTTATACCGGAAGTCGCTACCAACTTCGTTATTTTAAATAAGACACCCTGTATATTTTTGCATTTTCAGAAAGAGGATTCAATTTGGGATAGATTTTATATAATACTTTTTGCCCCTAGCGATATTAGTTTTTGAAATATTGGCGATTTTTGAAAAATATTTGTTATCACAGCTCTTTTTATAATTTGATATATCCTTGTAAAGTGTAAATCTAGAAAATTTATTTTTGGCCAACAGATTGCTGGTAACTATATCTTGCAAAATTATTGGAATGAAAATCTATTTTTTATACAGGGTATGCGATAAAGCCTGACAAAATATCGAAATTCAAGCGGGTATAACTTGATTTTTTCAAATGGAACACCCTATATATTTCTATTCCAAAGCATTTTACAGACATAACTCTGTAACTTTTATAAACTATGTCCTATACCTAAATAGCATAATTTCTGAGATATCCACCACTCCAACGGGGAATCTATATTGGAATTTATACATGAGTTCGTTTATGGAAATAGGAGGCTTTTGTTGCAATGTCAGGCGAGAAAACTGAAATTTGACACATAGTTTAATTTAGTGACAGCAGTAAAATTAGTGGCTTGGTTTTTATATAAGTCGCGATGGGAAGTAGAATACGCTTCAATAATGAAGATATCATGAATATATTCATTATTCACGGTGACTGCAATAGAATTATTGAAAGAACATGTCGTACATTCAATGAAAAGTTTCCTAACTCGGCACCTTTGGACAGACACCGGTTCAAGAGGCTTCAATCAAAGTTTTCAAGGTATGGAAGTATAACATCAAGACGAGTAATTTGTAGAGGCAAACTTGAAGATGAGGAAACATGCCAAGTTACAGTTCTTGCATACTTTCATGCAATGCCAACAAATTCTATAAGAAATGCGTCTAGTGATTTAGACATGCCTTACTGGATCATTCAACGAATATTGAAGAAGCAAAAAATGCATAATTTCTCTTTTATTCCCGTGCAACACCTCCGTGTTAGCGACTACGAGATGCGGATAAATTATTGCAAACACCTACTGATACGAGTGCAGGAAGATCCTACATTCTTGAGCAAAATAATATGGACTGATGAGTCTAACTTTGGCAGAGAGGGTTTTCGAAATATGAAAAATCAGCATTACTGGGCAGCTGAAAATCTGCATATGACACGAACTAGGAATTTCCAGCAGAGATTCAGTTGTAATGTTTTCTGCATGATAATGGACGACCGAGTGTGTTTTCATATTTACGATGGCACGCTCACGTCTGAGAAGTATATTCAGATCCTGAGAACAGTGGTGATGCCATTTGTGGAGAGTCTGTCTGTAAATTCATCACTCAATTAATAGTATAAGATGGACGGGGCTCCAGCGCACAATAACATAGGTGTGTATCATCAGTTGAATGCTATATTTGACGACAGATGGATAGGCAGAAACAGCCCTTGGCACTGGCCAGCAAGATAGCCGGACTTGACACCCTGTGATTTTTATATGTGGAGTATAATAAAGTCCAAGGTTTATGAGGTGCATGTTCAATCTAAAGAGGAACTAATCCAACGCATAACGCAAGCTTTTACCGAGTTAGATTCAGACGAGATACGAAAAACGACCACCGCTGGAGCACATTCAAGAATTTCGGAGTGTTTGAACCAAAACGGAAGTCACATTGAGCAATTACTTTGAATTTTTCAGCTCTGGTTCCATCACAAGTTGTTTTCTTTTCCCCGTTCGCTGTATATAATCTAATCTAGCGTAACTTTACTCTATAAATAAGAATTAAATTCATTCAATGTTAGTGTATGATTATCATGTTACTTTAATAGTTCTGCTATTACATTTTTACAATGATAAGGCCATAATAAGTTGACGTTCTTTTTTTAACAGAACTTGCTTAATGTTTGAGCCAGGAGGAATCTGACAAGTGCGTTGGACTCTGGAGGACAAATTACATAAAGGTGGGTGGTTTTTAATAAGGGTCGTTGGCCAGGAAACTGGTTTTTTGGGAACAATTTAAGTTAATTGCGAAACATTTTTGTACATTTTCAAACAATAAAGTTATTTTGATGATATATGGTACATTGTTTCTACTATATAGGTCATACTGGTAACCAAATTTAATGCTTGCTTTCTTTTAAAAAACACATATTTGTTATTTAAAATATTTTTATGAAAACTCACTACCATAACGCACTTACTGCGTCCAGACTTTTTAATATTGATCTCAGATTGTCAGCGTGTCATCATGAATATAAAAAGAAACTGGATAATACAACGCCATGAAAACATTGGAATTAAAATTATCTGCTGCGATATTAAATATATCACTTCAGGCAACTAACAATATCTCAGAAATTATGCTATTTAGGTATAGGACATAGTTAATAAAAGTTGCAGAGTTATGTCTGTAAAATGCTTTGGAATAGAAATATATAGGGTGTTCCATTAAAAAAAATCAAGTTATACCCGCTTGAATTTCGATATTTTGTCAAGCTGTTATCGCACACCCTGTATAAAAAATAGATTTTCATTCCAATAATTTTGCAAGACATAGTTACCAGCAATCTGTTGTCCAAAAATAAATTTTCTAGATTTACACTTTACAAGGATATATCGAAATATAAAAAGAGCTGTGATAACAAATATTTTTCAAAAATCGCCAATATTTCAAAAACTAATATCGCTATGTGCAAAAAGTGTTATATAAAATCTATCCCAAATTGGATCCTATTTCTGAAAATGCAAAAATATACAGCGTGTCTCATTTAAAATAACGAAGTTGGTAGCGACTTCCGGTATAACCAGAAGCGCTAGAGTAGTGCAACTATTTTAATCAGAATGGGAATATCGTATAATGGCCGAATCCAAACTTTCAGCTGTCAAATCGGATGAGAAGGTCATAAACTTCTAATGAGCACTTCTCAGCAATCACCCTGTATATATATATATATATATATATATATATATATATATATATATATATATATATATATATATATATATATATATATATATTAAAAAAACACACCAAAATATTATTGTACGTAAATATGTAAAAAGTTTCAAAATTAAACTAACGTCTCTATTATATCAAATAAGTCTGGATGCAGCAACTGCGTTATGGAAGTGAATTTTAATAAACATGTTTTTCATAGCAAATAGGTCTCTTTAATTACGGCAGGCATCCATTTGGTCACCGGTATAACCTATATAATAGAATCAAAGTACCATATTTTATCAAAATAACTTGTTTGATAATGTACACAAAATTTCCGAAAATAAACTTAAAATGTTTTCGAGAAAACTCGTTTCCTAGCCGACAAACCTTAGGTTAGTAGCAAATTGAATTATTCGATCTCGACGCGATTAAGAAAATTAAGTACCAAAACGCACTTACCGCATTCCGATTTTTTTTACAAACATGCATTATATTTCGATGAAAAATGCAAAGATACAGTAGGGGATGTTAAAAAAATTTGTAGATATCACCAACGACTTATGGGTCAGCCTGTTATTGTCAAAATAAGTTTATAAGATGTAGCTTAAGACACGCTATAAGTAACGTATACAGTTTTTTTCTCGTGCCTTGCATAAAACAATTGAGCTTTACCGTAGCAGTGCGTCACCCTGTATATATATATATATATATATATATATATATATATATATATATATATATATATATATATATATATATATATATATATATATATATATATATAAACAGAAAATAATTTTTAGGTGTCTATTTGTGCTAATTTGAAGAAATCTTTTTAGAATTCGAAAATGGCGGTCTCCTCATTAACGAATTTTTCTCCAAATCTATCTAAAAATTATATACCGCTGGTTTTATCATAAAAGAATTTTTATATAAATATTTAGTGAAAGTAACAAAATTTGTTCTATGTATCAAAGTAATCATTTTCGCCATAATCATCGCAATAAGATGGATAAAAACTTGGTACCGGCAGTGGAACAACTTTTATACGGCATTTATACAACATTTATAGAAGCGGTAATAAATTAAAATGCAGGCCCCCATTATTTTTCACTTTTAAATGTAGCCAAGTGCAAGAATGGCTGACTAAAGTGGCCATTAAGAAGTTATATAGGTTTGTGTAGCGACCGTTCAACGCTGCGATGTTGAACTTGTCGACTGTGGCCTTTACATGAGGCTTATGAGTCGTGAGGTCGTGAGTTTGCTGGCAGTGCTCCATTAGCGACTCGAGATAGTCGAAAACTAAACAATTTGTGTGACAAAAATTACGTGCTTTATTTAGATGACTTTAGCGTTAAAATATGTTTGTTGTATGGGTTTTTAAAATTGTTTCAACGCGATCAAGTAAACACAAGTTTAAATATGTTATAGTAAAAGTGATTTACTAGTAATACAAATACTTTTTTTTTCGCTCAGGGCTCGTCCGCAGCTTTGCCGCGCCGATAGCATTAAAGCCATTGGCTAATACAAATACTTTCCAGTGTACATTTATGTCGAGCTAGCCTGGAACGTTTTGGCGAAACAGAATTGAATTTGGTTGCTATAGTAAGAAACAAGATGTTTGGTAAACTCACCATCAAAGCTTGACATCCAAAAGCTGAATATTGATTTTTCTAAAACGGCATGTCTGTGAAAAAGCTAGATTTTAATGTAAAAGTGTCTCTGTCAGTTACTAAACCCAGACACCAACAGGTCGCTATCAAAATGGTATTAATCGGCATGTACAGTTGGAGAACCTGAATCACCACAACACATCTTTTTAAAGACCTAACAATCGTTTCACTAGAAAAGCTAGCGCCATCAGAGAATGGAAACTTCTAATTACCTATTAATAACATCACCTTTTATGCTGAATCTTAGGTAAAGAACGATACTGAGAGGGAGACTGAATCACAGGCAAATTTTTCAATGTATTGTATTTTAATTGCCGGACAAGGTATTTGAACTTCCTTTATCACTTTACCTGACATGTTTCGGAATCTTTATCTGCGCCAAAGACAGAGCGCAAATAGATGACTACAAACCAGTGGCGGGGATCGGATTAAGGAACTTTTGTTTTTTGTTGCCCTAGAAATATAAATACTTTCGTACGCATCCAGCTCCGATGACCGTCTAACGTTTCAAAATTTTCTTTGCCAATATGGTATTTATTATCCCAAATATGTTGTGCTACGCATGACTTGTCTACACAACCGTATTTGAGCTTTGCCAGATGTTCACGAAATCTAGTCTCAATGGTTCTCTAGTTTCCCCAACGTATTTGAAATTACAATCATGACAACCTATCATAGATAGCAGACATTTCAGTGGCTTTATCTTTATCTCTCGTATAACCTAACAAATTTCTTAAACGAATTTTGTCGAGAAAGTTAGCTGCAATTCGGCTTTCTTAAAAATGCTCTCGTGATCACTTGTGATACGCGGTTCAAAAGGTAGGCAAACAAGTTTTTTTCTGTTTTATGTTTAAATATTCTTTGCAGACATTTTCATTTATGTTACTCATTTTAAACAACTGCTCTAAGTACTTTAAAGTTTGGTCCGTGGGAACGCTAGGAAACAATGAAGCTACATCGAATGAAATTAAAACCTCGCCTTCAGTCAATTTAACCTCTTTAATCCTATTAATAAATTCAAGTGAATTTGTTACTGAAAAACTTTTCTGTTTGACGGGCAAGCCTTTCAACTCACATTATACGTACGCACAAAAAATGGCCAGTCTGAATTTTTAATAAATTGGTTAATTAATTTTCCTTGAAACAAAAGTAGATATGCCAAAGAATAAAATTATATTAAGAACGTGGCCGAATATAACAGATACACTGCTTGCCTGGGGGAAAAATTAATCAACAAACAGAAAACGAAGAAAATGTTGACGGAATCAAAAACGTTTAGAAGAGATAAATCCGAAAAGAACTTTGCTTACCATTTGAACCTCGAATTACGAGAGGTCTAGATAGCATTTTTTCAAGAGTCAACTTGCAGGTAACATTTTCGTCAAAAAATACCTTAAAAAACTGGCTAGGTAAGCAAAAATACAAGGATAGCACGGACAAAATGTCGGGAATTTATGAAATAAGTTGTAAAGATTGTAATCTTAAGTACGTCGGACAAAAAAAGATCGATTGGAGTTAGATTCAAAGAACACTTAGCCCAATTACGTTACGGTACTATAGGTAGATCTTCCGTCGCCCGACATATTTGGGGTAATAATCATCACGTTAATGAAGATAATCTGAAATTAATAAAAAATGTTACACAGCCAGGACAGCTAAACTCCTTAAAGAGTATATGTATTGCGAAATATAATTACAACAAAATTGGATGAACGTGTCACCACCGTCGATTACGAATCACCTGATTGGTTGCTTCGTTAAATAAAATTCCCACGTTTTAACACGTCCTAAAGATAACATAATAATACAGATAGTTCTGGCAAAGCAAACTATGTTTTCATCCTCTGATGATGATAACTTGGTTAGTGAAACGATCGTCAGGTCTTTTAAAATGTGTTTTGGTGATTTGGGTTCTCCAAGTGTACTTGTCAGCATCAAGCATAGCTTAATGTCTAACATTTTTGACAAGTTTCAACTTTTGCTTGTCAATGTGGTGATTATTATCCCATATATTATGTTGTGCCACACATGATTTGTCTACCGTAGCATATCGTAAATGTGCGAGATGTTCCCGAAATCTGGTGGCTATGTTTCTCTTGGTTTGACCCACGTATTTAAGATTACAATCTTTGCAACCTATCTCATAAATACCTGACATTTCAGTGGCTTTGTCTTTGTTTTTCGTATTACCCAACAATTTTTTTAAATTACTTTTCGTCGAAAAAGTCAAATGTAAATCGGCTTTCTTAAAAATACTTTCCAAACACTTTATGATACGTGGTTCATAAGGTAAACACACAATTTTTTCTCTAATTTATCTTTCTTAAATTCCGTGCATTCAGAAATCTTTTTTTTGTTCTATGTTTGTTAACCATTTTTTCCACTAAACAATCCGAATAACCGTTATATCTCGCCACGTCTTTTATGTACTTTAATTCTATATTAAATCTACTTTTACTTAACGGAAAATTTATCAATCTGTTTACCAAGAAATTTAAACTAGCCGTTTTTTGTGCAAACGTATGATGTGAGTCGTTTAGAATGTAACTAATAGTGTAGACATTGAATTCAAGCGAGTCATTATTTTTTAATAACTAGTATATCTAGAAAAAGCAGTTTATTGTTGATTTTTATTTCGTGGGTAAATTTTATTGAATCAAATTGACAATTTAGTTTTTCAGCAAATTCTTCAACCTTGCATATATTTGTGTCAAACACTGCAAAAATATCGAAGACATAACGAAACCGAACTCTAGGGAAGTACCCATTTTTATTTTTTAAATCCGTCTCAAATCTAGTCATAAACAGGTCTGCAATAAAAGGAGATAATGGATTACCGTGCCTTCAGTTTGTTAAAAAAACTTATTGTTAAATTGGAAAATATTTTGTTTTATACAAAGGCTAGTTTTCCAAAAAGTAATAGGTATATAATGAAAGAAATTTTAGTGTAACTAAAAGTCAGAGAAAACGCAACACCAAAATATTTTATGTGTTAAACAAAATCTAATAAATATTACAGACAACGTTTGATTTTTCATGACGCAATAAGTGAAGAAGTACGAGAAACAATACTTTGAAAATTTTAGAATTTTCCCCTGCAAATGGCTGGATATTTTAAACGTGAAAATTAGTATAACTATTGCGATTTATGATGGGTAAATATTATTAATCTATACTATAATTCTCTAGACTTATGCTATACTTCTCATTTGTTCAAATAGTTGCAAAAAATGCCTCTAAAATATGCCTATAAAGACCTTACATATTACAAATAAATAACTTAAGACCATTATGGGTTATCTACCTCTCTTTGCCAAGCACTACGGTAATCGAGGGGTTAGACGGCTTTTGTGTTAACGTTATCTGATCAAAATGTGTAATTTCAATATATTTTAGGCACTTTTTTGGAAAAATCACTAATGACAGGTAAGAAGTTTTAGGACTTTCAATTTAAGTTTAATAGCAGCCGTTGTTGCCCTTCGTTGGTAAAACCGCTCCACAGTTGACACAGGTGTGGAGTTTGTAACTTCGTAAGAGTTTGTTTTCTTCTCTGCAACCGGATTCAATTTTTACAGCATCGGCAGGCAAAAGAATTTTCTCTGTAAAGCCACAGAAAAATCATCTACATCTGTATCTAGATCAGATTTTGAAAATTTATGGCTTATTTAATTTATTTTTGTTCCCGAATGTTCTTTTAGCAGCGAATTTTCTTAGAAATTAATTTAATGAATTTTCTTTAAAGTAACATTTGTTGCGAATTTTTGTTTGAAAAATTATTCAATTGATGGAACAATTTTAAACGAAATGCGTCGAAAATAAGGTTTTAATAGATTTTCGTGCAAACAAATTATTTAATTTTTAATTTTAATTACAGATTAGGTATATAATTTGGATTTTATGTGTGCTTTTAACAAAATTTTGTATTAAAAATATTTAGCCAGGTTTCTCAGAATTTTTTTGTGCTTCCGTAGAAACCATTTCTTGTAAGATATTTTTGTGAAGTTTTGGTAACTAATGATAAATGTTTAATAAGTTATTATAAAAAAAATATCTGCGGATTTTCTTGAAACAATTTCTTGCAAATTTTCATGAGATTTTTGTTGTCTCGTCGAAAAAGTTTTTGGGAAAAATTATATTTAGGTAGGTGGGTAAATAACTTAATGGTTCGTTTGGTAAAATTTTGTGTAAAAATATATTTTGCCAGTTTTTCCAGAATTTTTGTGTGCTTCCGTAAAAATCATTTTTCGTAAGATTTGTTTGTGAAATTTTGGTAATTGATGATAAATGTTAAATAGGGTATTATAAATAAATTATTTCGGATTATCTTGAAAAAATTGTGTCCAAATTTTCATTAATTTTTTCTTTCGTCGAAAAGGTTTTTGTGAATAATTATATTTTGGTAGGTGGGTAAATAACCTGCAGAGGTTCATTGGCCAGGAAAAATGGATCAATTTTTTCGGAAACATTTGAAGTTCATTTTCAGAAAAATTTTGTCCTTTTTGAAACAATGAAGTTATTTTGATGAAATATGGTACATTGTTTCTACTATATGGGTAACCAAATTTGATGGCTGTCTTCATTAAGAAAAATACATATTTACTATTAATTTTTATGAAAATTCTCTACCATAACGCAGCTACTGCGTTCAAACTTTTTACATTCTGCTTTGCAACGAGACTGTCAGCGACCATGGTGCACGACAGTTATAGTTTGTTAGAAATTTTCCTTTTTACGCTCTACGGGAATATTAAATGCTTCACAAATTTTATTATGTTTATTAGTACTACACTTTAGCACTAGTCGATCAACGCCCGAGTAAAAACTGGCAAGCAATAGTCTGAGCTTTTTATGCTGGTTTTTTTTCTTTGCGCAAATACCATATTAGAAAATATATTTCTTAGATTTCCACCCAAACTAAACTCAAACAGTTTTATGTATAGTAATTAATTTTTTGCACGCCGAATAGGAAAATCAATTTCGTCTAAAGAATAAACCCTTTTTGCCTCGTCTCAGAAAACACAAAAGGCGAATCTTTGACAATGAAGTCTGCAGGTTTATTAAATACAGAGAAGGTATACGTTTAACCCATACAAGTCGACTGAACCTTTTTGTATGTTTTAAGGTCAAGCACTTTAAATAATTAAGAACACAAAATTGATATCGTGTGCACAAATTAACGATAGAAATCCGGCCTATCTCAATTAGTCCAGCTTTTATGTGTGGGTCATTAATCAAGATTAAAAAAAAAAACTAATTTATTAAATATAAGAAAAAACCTTACTCAGTTATAAATAAAATATATTTGGGTCAAATCTATTAGGTAAAATAAACAAAAGTATGGAAGCAGCAAGTGCCTTATGGTAGCGAATTTTAATGATACACTCTTTTTATGATATATATATATATATATATATATATATATATATATATATATATATATATATATATATATATATATATATATATATACATTAAATTAAATTTTTGTGGCGGTAATAGTGTTATTTATCAAAAAATTGTGGGAAAGCCGTCAGTTGTAGAATAAAACTCTTTATTATAGGCCGAGCTTTCGGAAAAATTTATTCCTTTCTCAAGGCTACAGCAAGAAAAAAAGGTTTACAATTTACTTGGAAAAAATATAAAAGTTTAAAATACTTACATATAACATGAGTTCTACTAAACTAATTATGTAATAACAAACATGAAAAGAAAACCTTTTTATGAATTTGAGTGAAGTCGAAAAGTGCCAAACTGACATATAAATAAGAATATTTATATTGTCTAATTGAATTTGTTTTTTGTTTTTGTCTAGGAAATATAAATAGGGGTAGTGATTTCTAAAATTATTATCTTTCTTTAAGTTTATTAAATTTTCGTTAAAAGTAATTTCAAATTCTTCTAAACACATTCTTTTATTACTTAAGGTTTCACAGTGTAAAATAGAAACATTACTAAAATTTATATTATGGCCAGTGTCGAGATTATGTCCTGGAAAACTAGTCATCCTGGGCACCATTGTACTATACTTTCTAGATGACTGTCTGATTGCTCTAGACGATTTCTTTATGGATTTTTCTTTTTCTGAATCATTGCAAGGTTCAACACACACACACACACACACACACATATATATATATATATATATATATATATATATATATATATATATATATATATATATATATATATATATATATATATATATATATATTTCCAATCATCGCTATCCGCCCTAGGTGTTATTTCGCAAATTGCGTGCTTTATACATATTCTTCTTGGTTGTTTAACTTTGTCAAATTTTGGACGCCGTAATTTGCGACCTGGTTTAAGGACGTTCAAGTCTACACAGGGACAATCGGATGGTTTTGAAATGGGCAAGTCTTTTTGTTCAACTTTAATAACATCTACTCTGCAAGGTTCATCTAT
The DNA here is from genome assembly GCA_964006375.1 of Tillus elongatus. Classification (NCBI taxonomy): domain Eukaryota; kingdom Metazoa; phylum Arthropoda; class Insecta; order Coleoptera; family Cleridae; genus Tillus; species Tillus elongatus. The sequence goes on from OZ023266.1 coordinate 21,175,870, forward strand.
CATGCATTTCTCTACCTTTCTCTTTGGTTTAGGTACATAGAGATCCAATCTTTGTAACGGTTCGTTTACAAAAAAGAACTTGCGCTCTGTCAGAACATAATCTCGACAATGGCCAGAATATAAATTTTGTTAATGTTTCTATTTTACACTGTGAAACCTTAAGTAATAAAAGAATGTGTTTAGAAGAATTTGAAATTATTTTTAACGAAAATTTAATAAACTTAAAGGAATATAATAATTTTAGAAATCACTACCCCTATTTATATTTCCTTGACAAAAACAAAAAACAAATTCAGTTAGACAATATTTAGCTTTATATGTCAGTTGGGCACTTTTCGACTTCACTCAAATTCATAAAAAGGTTTTCATTTCATGTTTGTTAATAATTCGTTTAGTAGAACTCATGTTATATGTAAGTATTTTAAACTTTTATATTTTTTCCAAGTAAATTGTAAACCTTTTTTTCTTTCCATGTTGTAGCCTTGAGAAAGGAAGAAATTTTTCCGAAAGCTCGGCCTATAATAAAGAGCTTTATTCTACAACTGACGGCTTTCCCACAATTTTTTGATAAATAACACTATTACCGTCACAAAAATTTAATTTAATGTATCTATATATATATATATATATATATATATATATATATATATATATATATATATATATATATATATATATATATATATATATATATATATATATATATATATCTGTTTGTGTGTGTAATATAATGTTTATTTGTGTATATTTATCAGATATTGTTACGTTCTACGTAGTTCTGGATTTGTTGACTAACAAAACACAGCTTTTCAAACTACTATTATATTATAACCAACTGTTTTCCAACACCAGTATCAACTAAAATATTTTTCTTACTAAATGTCTATAGAACTATATTCCACTATTCGCCTTCTATGATCGCTTCTTAAACACCAACACTTACTGCTGACGCCCTTAATACTCTATGTTCACTTATTCTACACCGCACTAATTCAATACTGAGCTAACTCACTCTATGTACCGTTCGTCTATTTGCACTCTCCATGGAGATTCCAGACCATCTACACTTTTCTACACCTGTCACTCCTGGTCCCTTTTAGAAATATCATTCCAGGGTGTTCGCTGTTACCAGCATACTACAACTGACCATAGAAGTGACAAAGTCCATAAACTTAAATCTCATAGACAAATGTGACAGTATATTAATATGTTTTGCAGATTAAATTGATTTCTGTTTACCTGTTTTGTTTGTATTTTAAATCTCCCGGATTTTATTGACTCCCAAAACTAAATGGGTATTAGTGAATTCTTTCTTTTTATTCCTATTTAATAATTTAAGCTTTCCTCAATAGTTTTCCCACTGTTTTAATTGTTTCTCAAATGATAATATTTTATTGCTTTATATATTTACTGTTACTTAGATATATAGATATATTAGTCACAAATAAAACTCCTACTACTTAAACAGTTAACCTATTGTTATTGGATATTTCTTTTCTATGCGATATATCTTTGTTTTCATTTAACTATAATTTATATGAACTTTAGATTTTATAATTTGCCCATGCCAAATCAAAGTTTTGCATATATAATCAATTTACATATTACCGTTACAAGTTTACAATATTTTCACCCATACCAAAAGTTATAAGTTTTGCACTGTTCCCACAAATACCAAAAGGCCTTTTAGTAAATTAAAATTTGATACCTGTTTTTCTCTGGAGTACCTTGCTGTTGCTGTTCTTCGATTGAATTGTCGTTCCTGAATTAATGGACAGCGGTCCCTAGCAACCGCGCGTTGGTCTTTAAAAATTCTCCGTTGCTATGGACATGCCTAATGTTTTGCTTTTTAGGTTTTGACTTAAAAACTCACAATTTTCACTTGAGGGACTTCTTACACGTATGTTTCCTTTTTGTGCTTTTTGTAGCTACACAATCCAGCTGTTTTCCATAATTAATTATTATAAACGTTCTAATCACCTATGACGCGACTATAGCGTCTCCTCGATTTTATGTCTGTATTTTTAGCAACATTTTTTTAACTTGTTCTACTGGCATATTGACTTAAACATTACTTTATAATCACAATATATATATATATATATATATATATATATATATATATATATATATATATATATATACAGGGTGATTCTTCGACGAAAAATAAGGGGTGGCTTTTTTATAAACCTTTTCTTGAAACCGCTTCTCCTCCAAATTACAGCCCTTTGAAATTTTGGCAAAAAAAAAGTTTTCATTAAATTTCTCCGTTATGAAAAAATTTAAATAAATGAAATTTTGCAGATGCGTAAGGCTAACAAAATGACAGTTTTAAATGTATTTCGTAACCCTATAATGTTATCACAAAAGGGTGAAAAAACCTACCATTACGTTATTTTTTATCAGTACTTTTTATTTTGTGTACCATTTTTTATTTAAAAAAATGATTTAAAAAGAATAATTAATTTAGCAACTTTTCGGTATCTTGACATTTTCTCACAAAATTGTTAGTTTCATCACAAAAAAATGAAATGCTACTCAGATCGATGTCACATCAATTTACAGTGTTTGTTATTTGCTGGAAAATCAAGTACGTGGTAAGCTGTCAAATAACGTCATAATTACACTAATATTAATTGTTCTGGTTGTTGTCAATCTATCGATAATTTTTTAAAAACTTAGAACAAATAAGTGAATTAAATGGTAAATTATACCAATTCCGAAATGGCAGATATGCATTTTGAATATGGCCGTGCTAATAGCAATGGACTAAGATCACAGCGCCTCTACACTAAGTTATATGCAAATAGAAATGTACCCCATCACAGCATATTCGCACGCATTCATCAACGTCTGCAAGAAGAAGGAAAATTTTCAAGAAGTGCCGCCGATTGCGGGCGTTCTAGAGAAGTAAGAACTGTAGCACTTGAAGAGGCTGTCCTCAATTTAATTGAAGAATCTCCTGGTACAAGTACAAGAAGAATCGTCACGTCTTAAATGTCAGCTATTCCACGGTATTTAGAGTTTTAAAAGAACAACTACTGCATCCCTACCATATCCAACGAGTTCAAGCGCTCTTACCTCGTGATTTTTTACCTCGTTTAATTTTTGGTCAATGGATGCTTCAAATGATCACGCAGATACCACAGTTCTTATCTGGTATTTTATTTACTAATGAGGCCAACTTTTCACGAGAATCTATTAGAAATTTTCATAATAACCACATATGGTCTGAAGAAAACGAAATTACGGATTCACATTTTCAACACCAGTTTTCATTAAATGTATGGCTTGCTGCCATTGGTGATGACTTAATTGGACCCTATTTCCTCCGATAAGACTAAATGGAGAAGTGTACTGTCATCTACTCAAAGAAGAGTTGCCCCTACTTGTTAAAAATATTTCTTTACAAAATAGACAAAAAATGTGGTACATGCACGACGGGGCTCCGGCTCATTTTAGTATCAACGCTCGTAACTACTTGAACGAAGTTTACCCAAATCGTTGGATAGGTCGAGGAGGCCCACAGAATTGACCTGCCCGATCTCCTGAATTGAATCCGTTGGCTTTTTGCCTGTGGGGTTTTCTGAAAACCTTAGTTTATTCAAGTCCTGTTGAAAACATCGATGACCTCAGAAATCGTATTATCGCATCATGTGATATTATGAGAAAGAAACCCGTGCGTACTGACATTTTGTTAATATTTCTTTTCGTTTCTTAGTTTGTTAATTATTAATTATAAGATAGTAGTACAATGGTTGTTGTATCTTATTATGAATTTTTGGAAATAAGTAAAAGCCAGAACATATTAACATATTAGTGTAATTATGACGTTATTTGACAGCCTACCACGTACTTGGTTTTTCAGCAAATAAACACTCTGTAAATTCATGTGACATCGATCTGAGTACAATTTTATTTTTTTTTGTGATGAAACTAAGAATTTTATAAGAAAATGTCAAGACATAAAAAAGTTGATAAATCAATTCTTTTTTCTAAATCTTTTTTTAAATAGAAACCGGTACACACAATAAAAAGTACTGATAAAAAATAATGTAAGGATAGGTTTTTTCACCCTCTTGTGATAACATTATAGGGTTACAAAATCCATTTAAAACTGTCATTTTCTTAGCCTTATGCATCTGCAAAGTTTGTTTTTTTTTTAAATTATTTCATAACGGAGAAATTTAATGAAAACTTTTTTTTGCCAAAATTTCAAAGGGCTGTAACTTGGAGGAGAAGGGGTATCAAGAAAAACTTTATAAAAAAGACACCCCTTATTTTTCGCCAATGAATCACCCTGTAAAATTTTTCGCATGAATTTAGAAACAGCCTGTATATGTATATATATATATATATATATATATATATATATATATATATATATATATATATATATATATATATATATATATATATATATATATATATATAGTTTCACAATTTAGTTGTCCACATTTACTTAATATTTTTATTATTTTTGGGAACAGCCCGTTATGGCGTCATATTCCAAAATTACAAGTCTTTTTTGTTATTTATCGAATTATTATTACTTGACAATTCATGACGATCTTCCATTCTCTTAAATGTTTCATCATGCTTGACGATAGATTTTTCTACTGTCTATTACTATTGACTCAAACGCAAAATGAACATGCAATATTTGATATCTAATAAATTCACTTAACCAAATTCGTAATTTTACAAAGTTGTTGGAATAATTAATTCAAAATACTACTTTAAAATGCCTAAATTACAAAAAAAAATATTTCTCTTGTTTTTAAGTAGTGGTATTAGAACTAATTTCCCATTTTTAAGGTTAGTATAAAAGATGTTAATATTAAAGACCAACTTTTCATTTACATCATAACCATAACAAGTCCCTTGTTAACTTAAAATTACATCCTAACTAGCTAACCACTTTATTCTTTTCTGCAGTTCAAAACACTATACATTTTTTCACACTTGTTAATAATTATACCTCAAGCCAAATTTCTTTTCTTTAAATATTCAACATCTGGTCTCTAAAAGTGCATTTCTATTTGCATTTTAATGCTTTATGTTTAAATGAAAGTTTTATAGCTTGCTTAAAATTAGTTTATAAAATTATTTGCTATCATTATTACTTTAGAAACATTCCTTTTATTTATTTAAAAGTTAAATTATTTGAATTTCAAATGTGTACAACATTTTATTGTCATTTCTCTTTTCAAAACTAGTTTCTCACATATATTTATTTTAATTAATATTTTCATAATGTATACAGCCTCACCTTGCTGTGTATGTAAAGCAGTACTGGAACCAGTGCAGTATTCGTTGAAGACTTAGACATTTTACTGGATTTTTGGTCATCTGCACTTTAGGTAAGTTTTTTTGCATCACTTTTAATTTTAAATTATTTTGAGTGTTGGTTTGTGTAGTTAAGATGAATGTATGTATATTTTGAGTGTATGTGTATTTGTTTTCTTCATTTTGCGTGTTTTACATATATATGTATATATATATATATATATATATATATATATATATATATATATATATATATATATATATATATATACATATATATATACATATATATATATATATATATATATATATATATATATATATATATATATATATATATATATATATATATTCTTTTTTTTTTTTTTTATGTCAACAACACACCACGAGGGCTTACAGCCTAAATACTATAGTACCGTGGGTGTTGACAAGGAGGAAAGAGGCAGCTTGTTAATTCTGGACTTGAAGGTTTGGAGGTTCGGAGGAGAAGGAAAAACATGTGCCGGCAAGGAATTCCACAACTTGGAAGTCCTCGGGACAAAAGAGCGGGCATAACAAGATGTTCTATGTCTGGTGACCTGGACATTAAAAGGGTGCATTCGCTCTGTTCCCCTGGTAGATCTGCTGGGGGCAGCAGGTGGGGGAATTATGGAGGAAAGCTCCTCTGAGCAGTGCCCGTGCAGATATCTATAAAAGAGAGAGAGGTCACCAACGGCACGTCGGTGGGCAAGGGATAGAAGCCTTTGGGTGAGGGTAGGGTCACCGATGAGACGTATAGCTCTCTTTTGAATGGAGTCCAGGATAGCGAGTGTAGAAGCGGCTGCTGCACCCCAGATGTGGGAGCAGTATTCGAGGTTTGGCCTTATTTGTGAAGTATATAAGGTATAGAGATTAACTGAGATTAGTTGGTGAAAAGTATTTGCGAGCCCGGAAGAGGAAACCCAATTTCTTAGCAGCCGCTTCTGCAATTGATGTAACATGTTGGTGCCAATTAAGATTTCGATCCACAGAAATGCCAACAAGAGAAAAGGACTCATTACTTTGAATAACTTGGTTGTTCATTGTGATGGGTCTAGGGCTGCTGTATCTCTTGTGAGAAAGAAAGCAAGACTTAGTTTTGGTGGGGTTGAATTGTACAAGATTTCTACTTCCCCAGTCTAATATTTTTTGGAGGTCTACGGAGACAGAACCCTCCATGAGTCTGCGATCCTCATCTAATTGGGCTAAAGAGACAGGCTTAGCATATTGTATGTTTGAGTGGAGGGTGCTGTCGTCCGCGTAACTGTGAACTGGGTTGGATGTGCTAGAGAGGAGGTCATTGATGTGGAGAAGAAACAAAGTAGGGGCTAAAGCTGAACCTTGAGGAACTCCTGCATTAATTGGATACAGTTTAGAGGAATGGCCATCCACAACAACAGATATGCTCCTGTTGGAGAGGAAATTTGCTGTCCAGGTACAAAGTTTTGGTGGTAGGCCATAGGCCGGAAGTTTATTAAGCAGCGCTGCGTGCCAGACCTGGTCGAATGCTTTGGATATGTCTAGAGCAACAATCTGGGATTCACTGTGTTGTTCCATAGACTTGTTCCAAGAATGGGTGACAAAGGAAAGGAGGTCGGCAGTCGATCTGCGCTGACGGAATCCATACTGCCTGTCGTGGATTAGACTGTGTTTTTCAAGGAATTTTAGTAGTTCGCTGTTTATATACTTTTCCATCACTTTAGAGATGACTGAAAGGAGAGAAATAGGCCTGTAGTTGCTAGGAAGCGCTTTGGATCCTTTCTTGGGGATGGGTTGTACTCGAGCAGTTTTCCAGTTACTAGGGAATATGCCTTTATTGTAAGATATCTGAAACAGACGTGTCAGGACAGGAGCAAGTTCTGGTGCGCATTTTTTGAGAACAATTGCTGGGATGTCGTCAAGGCCAGAGGCTTTCCTGGTATTAAGAGAAGAGAGCATCTTTCGTACCTTTTTAGTTTTGAAAATGATATCAGTCATTTTATGCGCGACATTGGGGACTGTTGGTGGTTGAAGATTTGGAGGTGGGTTGAGAGTAGAATTTCCGGCGAACAACGAAGCAAAAAGTTCAGCCTTGCCCAGGGCGGTAGAAACAATTTCATCACCTGAGACGAGAGGTGGGAACGTGCTCTTGCAGAAATTATTCCCAATAGACTTAGCAAGAGTCCAGAAGGGTTTGCCGCCGTTGGAGCTTGAGAGGACTTTGTTTTTGATGTGGTTATTAAACGAGTTTTTTGCCTCAGAAAGAATGCGGACATAGCGGTTTCTTGCGTCGTTGAATGCTTGACGATTTTCTTGACTGGGATTGTGTAGAAGCGTTTTGTGAGCTTTGACCTTTTCAAGTCTGGCCTTGTCACAGGATTTAGAGAACCAGGGCTTTTGAGTGGCTGAAGAGGTTTTCTGTGTACGTGGAATAAATAATTCCATGCCAGCTTGGATAATTTCGGTGACGTTTTGTAAGATATCAGAGGGGTCAGGATGAGAGAAGCAGACAGACGCCCATGGAAATGAGGAAAAGTAATCCCGCATTTCGTCCCAGTTTGCGGAATTGTAGTGCCAAACGATACGTGGGTGTGATGACTGTGTGACCTCGGGTTGCATTGCACAGGAAGCAGTGACCATGCCGTGGTCTGAGCGACCAAGGGGGCGGTGACTGATATCTTATAGCATTCAGGATTTGTAGTAAGAAGGAGATCCAAGGGATTTGAGCTGTGTGTTGGGATACGAGGAAAGTAAGTAGGTTGCTGAACCATACCATTAAGACGCCGTCTCCCTACGAAGGTTGGCGATCCAACTGGCTATAATGGTGCGTGATACCGCACCTCTGAAAATCTGCCGTCTGCCCACAGATCGTTTGCCCTCGATCTTTCTTTCGATAAGGAGGCGGAGGAGCTCGTACCGCTCCCCCCTCATAATGTATTGGAGCTTTCGTTCTTTTATGGTTGTCAGCGTTCTTTTGCCTTTACCTATTCTCCTTAGCACTTTTTCGTTGGTTATCCTATAGATATATATAGATATATATATATATTTATATATATATATATATATATATATATATATATATATATATATATATATATATATATATATATATATATATATATATATATATATATATATATATATATATTCATCATTGACTATTTATTTACACATGGTATGTGAGTTTCTTGTTACTATAGTTGCATTTCGTTCTACATTTCAGATAAATTCAAGAATGCATTGGGAATGCTTACTCAAAGTTTTCTGTGTAAAACACGTCTCTTCAGCGTTGTTTGAAATGATTCTTTTTTTAACTTGAACGAGTAAATATTTGCAGAGAGTTGGAACATATGCGAAAGAGCAACTTCGATGCACCCATGAAGTACCTTGTATGTGTAGATTAAATCACCCCTAAAAGTTTCTATAGTAAGCTCAGGGCAATTTAAGTCTCATGATAGTGCGACTGTTTGACAAAGAATTGTAGGTAGATAAAAAAATAAAGGGACGCACTTATTGTCATAAATTGGGTGGTTGACTACGGAACATACCTTTATATTTTTGAAAACGATTTTATGAAACATTTTGCAACCATATTTATTACAATTAAATAAAGATATACTTACAGAAAGCGTCCCAACGCCTTTTATTTTTTTCGTAACCGCAAATATTGTAAAAAGTATTACCTGAAATAGAAAATAATTAATTAGTCATCAAGATCATTTAGAGAAGTTTACAGATAAATAATTTTTACAAATAATTTTAACGTAAGGTTTTTATTTATTTACTTTTTATTTATTTGTACTTTATATAATGTTATAATAGATCGAATCAGTTAGCACTGTTTCTTTGAAAATTTTTTTTTTTCATAAATCAAAACAATTAATTTTTTCTACCATTTTCCTTGCATCTAAAACGCCAGTCTTTGCCTTTAATCACAATTATTTAAACAATTGTAGTTGCTTCGCTAATAAGTTTTTGCTAATTTTTGTTAACAATAACATTTACGATTTCTCACATTCAATTGTCATTCTGAACATGACAACATTTTTATGATGTCGGTTCGACAATGAAAAAATTTATAAAA